>APFE030937184.1:204823-232576 GCA_000404065.3 Pinus taeda | reverse complement strand
ATCTATGAAACAAAATCCTACTAAATTGGTATCAGTAAATGCGGTCTATCTCTCAGGGGCGATCTGGCAATCGGCGAAGTGAGTCATGCCTCAGGTTGTTTGCCCTTAAACCTAAGCTAGCTTGTCGCAAGCATTGGTTCTACTTCTGGTGGTTTGTTCAGGCGCAAACTGAATTGGGCGGCGAAGGTGGCATCCTGAATGTCGGGTATAATATACCCGATAGCATCTGTTAGGCACTTCAAGGTGGCTCTTTGGCTATATGGCTTGATTAAGAAGAACCAATAAGCATCCCATGTCAAACTGTTGATTCCAGCGATCAATCTTGCGTTTTTCTCCAACTCCAGATAGCATGAGTGCTCCAACATATTTGCCGTTGTTAATTGACCTGGAGTGCATTGGGAAATTATATTAGATAAATAAAGTGTATTATTTACTAATTCAACCAAATTTCCACTAATTGTTTTGCATCTGGAAATTGCTCTTTCTGCCTTCATTAGTTGCGATTGCCATTCTGTGAATAATATCTCTTTGTGCAATTCCAGAATTCTCGGTAGATTAGTTGCCCAGCCTATATTGGAATCCTGCCATTCTATAAAATTTGTCAGTGTTTCTTCGGCCTGATCCAAATCGGTCCTTGCTTTTTCTACCAATTCGCTTATGGATGCTACCAACTCGCACAATTGTTATGCTTGTGTAATATGTTGACATAGTAGCTTAACCTGATTAATCAATGTCTTATTTAACTGGAGCGCTTCTGCTTTGAATTCATCTATCTGAGGGAGCTTTTTCATTTGCTCAATTTGAGTGGTCAATTGAGCGATTTTCTCATCTTTTGCTTTCATTGTTCCCTCATTTGATATTCTTAACTGCTCCAGTGCCGCCGATAGGTCCTTTTGCCTTTGGATTGCACCTTCATTAATTCTCTTCTTTTGCTCTTGTAATTGCTTGGTCAGTTGATTATTGTTCTGTTGCCGAACTAGCAATTCTTTCTCCACCTACTCTGCCTTCTGCTGAACTTCTGATAGTCTCGCCTGTAGCAAAGAGATGTCTTGGTCCTTGGTCTTTAATAAACTGCTTACCTCTGATGCTTTTATCAATGGTTGCCACTGAATATGCTCCAGTGAATTGCGATAGCTTGGTTAAGTCATCGGAGGGGTCGAATTCCTCTTTCCATACAACATTACTCGTTACTATTAATTCCGGGAATGGGGAAGGTTGATCAGCTCTTCTCCTTTTCCTCTGTCGCTTTACAACAACTTTATGCTTAGGGCTATAAAATACATCTAAAGGGGGATCTCTTCAATTTGCAAAACGATCTCTCATGTTGGATCTTTAGGAATTATCTCTGGTTCTTTTGTTTTGGGTAGGCCACTGGTTTCGCCCGAAACCGGTTTCGATGTCACTTCCTGTGTATCACCTTCTTTAGAAACCTCATCATCTTTCGAGCACTCTAGGTTATCGATAATTGTACTGAATTTCTTCCATTGCTGAAGCAAATTCGGATCAACTAATATATCATTATTATTCTTAGAGCTGCTCTCTTCTTGGGTCTTTGCCTAGGTTTCTTCTTGTCGCTGCACATTTTCCTGGGTCACCTCCTGCCTCTGGCTATGCACTTCCTCCTGCTACTTTGATGTAGTAGGAGGTGGCGTATTATCTCGCTGCTCAGACTCGCTTAACCTGGTTGTTGTCGGAAGAGTCGCTAATAGGTCTAGAGGCAGAGTTTGCAACCTCTGTTCTCTAATTCTGTTAAATTCGACTAGCCCTTCATCATTATACACATTTCTGGCAAGCGACTTGACTTGATACAGTGATTCGGCCGACGTGAACAAATCCTCGAATTTGTCTTCTTTGTGCTCGACCTTGGCCAATTTGGCCTGGTCGAGTGCATTGTAAGCAATCTTCCTTGGATCATACTGACTGCTTGGCAGAGTAGCCAGAGTAAGCAAATTCATTTTCCCAACTTCCTTCTCTGCATGCTTGATGTCATGCAGGGTATAAATTCCAATTCGTAATGGAAAAGAGGGCCAAACATGTTTTTTAGCTCTTTTCAGGGTCTGAGTAACCCCTTCAACACTGATTTGATAAGCTACTTCTCTGGCAAGTAGCTTATCGGGGATGTAAAGTGGTAGCACATGTGGCCTAGCCTGACTGCCAAAAACTATGATGTAGGTGAATTTCTCCTCCCCAAACCAACTTGCTATTGTAGTCAAACCTACCCCTGCTTGCTCAGAAATCTTCGATGCAGGCTTATTAAAAATGGAATAATGAATTGGCAACATAAAACCGTTGCAGATTTGGTATAGGTGGTGCTTATAACTAGTCTTCCATAGTTTTTGATAATATATGTGAATGGTGTGGGGTCTTGCGATGTCCACCTCCATCCCAGCACAGGAAACTCAAAATTAAAACACAACACATCCATTACATAGGCACTGTAATAAAATGGCGGAATAACCCTCTCTGTGACACGATAGTCAGACCTGAAATCGAGGATGGCTTTGGCTAACTTGTCGGATAAAATGACCGCCCAATCCATAATTTCTCCACTATATGTTGCCTCCATTAGGGGAACCATTTCTATGGTAAAATTGGCAGAGTCATGCAATTCCCCATAGCCTACACATCATAATTCCAGCGCAACAGTAAGGAGAACACAGGGAGTCAACTGAGTACTTACCCGAGGTTTCATGCTTGTGTTTTGTTGGATTCTGTCTCCAGCCTCGAATTGGTTCAGACTCGGTCTCGTTCTATACTCGAAATTTCTCGAGAAATGCAGCATTATATTTCTTCTCTTCTGCCAGTAAGTGATACATTAGCCTTAGATCTTCGGCTCAAAAAGAGCCGAAAATCCTCCCGTCTACAGTGTTAAATAATCTGTTGATAATTGGGAGCTCTTGGATTGCCCACCTTACCACATCCGTGTAAGGAAGAATTTGCTTCCGAGCCGCTATTCTGTGTAGAAAGGAGTCGGCCAAGTATTTTAAATTGGCATCATGTTTGCTAGTATTATCACATGAAATTTCTATTCTGGTCACCTTTGGCCCTTCTGCTTCAATTAAATTATAAGTCCCTCGCCAAGTGGTCCTGATAAGTCCTAAGCATGTTGTATCTTATATAAGCCCTTTTTTCTTTCCACTTGGATCAGCGACAGCTTGCCCTGCGGTTGGCGGAGCAGTAGGCATTGTAGTCTTCTTGAATTTCTTTCCCATTCCACTTTCTTCTGTTTCTATTGAAGAATTCTGCACAGAGTGAAAGATAGGCATAACACAGGCAACAATAACATGAATTGAACAGAATGAAATATATATATGTAGGTGCATTCATAGCGATCAATCGACTTAAGGTGGCCTTAGGATCAAATCCGTGGATAGATCTCAAGCCTGTTATTCTCATTAAATGGTCGTTACGGCCTGTCAATCTCATTAATTACAATTGCTTCGATTAATGGCCGAATGCTTTATTTGAAGCATGCTTTAGGTGATTTGGTGGTTTGAACGCGGATGAGCGGCTTTCCAAAGGATATGGCCTTAATTACGAATAAATCATATTAAACTGCCTTTATGACTGTTAATTTGGAAACTGCGATTTTTTACCCTTTACGCAATCAGGCATCGGGGAAATGCTAAGTTATTGCATTGGTTTTGTTTGGAATCCCCGATCGCCGATAGCGATATCGCATCGCGTCGGGCATAGCTGGTAGGGCCGCTTAGGATGAGGGCATGGTAAGTCGCCGATCGCCGATAGCGATATCGCATCGCATCGGGTGAGGGGGAGATTCTTTGCACTATAAGTGTTATCGTCGATTACCGATTGCCAATTTCGCATCACATCAAAGCAAGGGTCGTTACTCATGTTACTTTATGTTTTGTCGATATCCGATTGCGATTTCACATCGGCGAAAACCAAGATGTCCCTTAAGTTGAGCTTTCTTTGTCATTGCGATATGCCTTGCGATCGCTTTATCGCAATGATAAAGATAAATCGTTTTATGTTGGGGTTTATCGATTGGTTTTATTAAAAAGGCCTTTTAATAATGTTTTCTTTTATTTGAACCTTTTTTTGAAATAGAACTTTAAATTGATACCAATTTGAAACAAAAAATCAAAAGGGACCCATTTCACATTATAATTTTTAAAATTTAATGATATGAAGTGGGGGGTTGTTGTATGGCACAATAGTATGGTAACACCTTCCGTCAGTAATTCATGAAAAAACCAAAGATATCATGATATTATGTATTGTAACTAATGCATATCACCATCGGCTTCAGATCTGCCTCATCACATCATAAAGAATATCACTCAACATTATCATTTTTGACTTCATTCTTTAGGGGGCAACTATTACAGGTCTATTTGGGAACATCACTCTCAATGATTAGCTCAATAGAATTAGGGCTCATCAAACCCTAATTCAGTTGCTACATGCCCTAGACAAGTCATCAAATTGAATGTTTTCATCCATGGAAGTTTCCTAGCTTGAAACCCTACTGAAATGCTTCCTTGGGACACTAGCGCATCCTTTGTCAATGCTAACTGTGCTGCAGAGTAGGTACATCCATTGAGACCTACATTGCAATGCACTTAGGCCCACTTTGATCTGCGTTGGGTGAGAATAAGCGAAATTGGCATAGGATTCTGGGAATATTCCTTGATTCTAGAGCATTTTAGAAGGATGCCCAACTCTTAACTCATCCTCTGAGCTCGAATTTGGATAGGGTATGGATCAATTATATCTCTATCCTCTCATCCCATTCTCCATGGAAGCTAACTCCAATTTTGGAAACCATTCAATACGCTATTTATGACAAAACCACTTGCATTTCCCTATAAATTGACCACTCATCATAGTGATCAAGGGCTGGAATTTGGATATTGTAGTGAAATACTACTGGTTTGAGACTTGAAATCATTTTCAAGTAATGTTATGCTACTCGATTGATGTGTTGTTGGTGTGCTGAGGGTTTGGACTAAGCCGGATGAGTGACACAGGATCAAACCACATTGGGTTTAACTTCTCCTTCTAACAATTAATAAAGTTGTTTGCTCCTTTTCCCATATTATTGTTTATATCTATGATGCATATATGTTCAAATGTTGTCAATTCCATTTTTTATAGTAGATCATATGTTTTGATTGTTATTGTCTTTTGTTTCTGTTGACGTGTACCAATTGAGTGAATTCAGTTCGAGCAGGAGTGACAGGAGCAATTCAAAGGATATTAAAGGAAGCGAAATATCACAAGTAGGTTCCTTCATCTCATCTATGTATTGTAGGAAAGTTTAAACCATTTTATTTCTGTTGTTCTAAGTGTAACTACCCATTTAGGGAATATGTACTTATCTGTAGGTATAAATTCCGTATAACACCGAATCTACATTAATGGAAAAGAACAAGAAATCAAAACTTAATTACAATTTACAAACCATTGAAAGGATAAAAACATGAAACAAAACATCTTGATATATCTCATGAAGGAAAAAAAAATCATATCACCTTCAATGATGAATTTAGAAAACTTTTGAGTCCAGAAAATGGTGTTAATACACTTAAATTTAGTTGGTTGACAAAAATAAGTTAAGGTGGAATTTTAAAATCAAACAGAATTATTTATTCATGGCATAAAACAAGCTCAATATTAGAGCATTGATGATAATTTTATTATCAAATGAAAGACAATATTCAACGAGAAGATATTATCATAAGAATTAAAAAGGAAAAGAAAAATAAGATGGGCACATCTTACTTCATTTGAAAGCTACATCCACATGAGGAAATTAAAATGAGCTTCTCCAAACCCTTCAAATCAAGGAAACCACGACCTATTCACATAAATGATGGTCACAAAGAATGAAATATTTGACTACCAATACTTGTTGCTTAGTCCTATCAGAAAAGTGCAATATGAAGAGCATATACCTCTAGTAAAGAATGCTCAGTTTGTCAATTGTAAATTGTCACGATCATTAGGATATCATCATTAGGAAACTTCGTTGCATAAAAAACATTATAACAAGAAATTTTGGCTTTATCACCAATGTAAGCTAAACCTCATGTATTGAAATTGGAAATGAAGTAAAAAAAAAAAAAAGTATTATATTCATCTCTGAAACGTTGATAGATACATTCTTTGACCAAACTAGCTAAAATTATTAATAATATTACCTAAAATGGAAAATAAAATATGATAAAATATATTTCAAAGCAAATGTATGAGTCTATTTTACCGAAATTGAGCATTGTATGAGTCTATTTTACCAAAACTGAGCATTGTATGAGTCTATTACTACCTAAAACCATCTCACAATTATCTTGATCAATTCCAACAAGTAATTAATGATCCATGACATTAGTTGACTTCAAACACACATTACAATCATGATAACTAACTAGCTCGACAAAAATTTGAAACTAAGATTTCAATTAACATTGATTAATAAAAATGAAAAGTATATTTACCACAAGAAATGAAGTATCATTCGAGACTGTTCTCTTCAAAAGGCACTTGGCTTTATTCCCAAGAAATATTAGAGCAGTTAGCATGGTCTCTAAGATATTATGCTCTGGATGAATTGTGTTGTTTGTTGATGAATCTACATTGTAATGGGAGCAACGGAAACCTTTGAGGTCATAAACACGTTTTACATTTCTTCGAAACAACATATTTTCCATTACCATCAGTGCATCCTGATCCCTTTGCCACCTTTTCAATTATTTATAATGACATAGAAGATAAGCACATTATGTAGGATGCACACACACAATTAAGGAAAAAAAGCCTTGTAAACTCTCTAGGAGTTTACAAAAGGTAATTATCAAATATAAAATTAATAATAACATGAGTATCCAACTAGATAAATATCAAGGATCTTTGCCAAACATGTGGGGCTTCTAGAACATAATGAGTCACACATATATTTGAAATATTTTGAGGAAAAATTCATAAAATACTCCAATTCTATCTCGGGGACTCCCTTACTAATAAAGCTTTCGTTCCAGGATTTAGGAAAAAAAACATTGCTTTTTCATCCTTGAGGTACCCATTTCTTGCAGTGATTTAGTGACAATCTAAAGTCTATATTTGTTGGACAACACATTTTCCTAAGGGCATCAAATTGTTTTTCATAATAACGGGTTACCAAGTACTTAATTTTCCTAGGAGGACCCACATCATGAAAGGGTATTTTCACATCTGTCTTTTCTATATAATGATGAATCTGAACCCCCTTTCCCTTTGGTGCCATATGTGTAAATATCCTCATAACCTAAACTTCTCTCTTTGGAAAGAACTTTACTCCAGTCTAAGAAACCATCTGACAACTAATATGGATTTGAAACAACTTCACCCATACCAAATAAATATGCACATTCACTTTCTTTATCCTTGTCTATTTCCTTTTGCTTCTTAGTATCATGTACCTTGTCATATAGGAAAGCATGAGATTCTTGTGAGCTTAGTTCATCAACTATTATTCTTTTTGGCTCATCATCATAAATAAAAATAATCATATCATTGACACCAGTTGGTAAAATCAGCTTACCCACTCCATTACCACCCATATGATTGACTGATGAGACAAATATATGACTATAGCTTCTCTGAGATTCAACTGTAATAGACCCCAATAAATTTTCTTGTAAATTCTTTCTATATATTTTTGCTAAGTTTGACATAGGAGCCCTAATGCAACTTCCAAACTTCTTAGATTCAATGATTTTCTATTGAGGGAGGGAATGCTTTTCAGGAAGCTCTATTTCACCTTTATCCAAATGCATGTTTTAGGAATATCCAGCTCATCCTATCTCCTATTACATATTTGTTGAACTGGATTAAATATTTTTTATTTATTTTTTTTTTTTTTTTTTTTTTTTTTTTTTTTTTTTTTTTTTTTTTTTTTTTTCTGTAGATTCACTGCCACTAGAAACAATAGCCAAAGTGGCAAAACCAACTTCATGCCCTTGTGATCTCATAGATACAACTTGAGCTTTTACTAATTTACCTTCACCTCTCCATGTTGCATCTAATGTATTTGAGAGATCAACTAGGATAGGAGAATCTTGCTTTGATAGTTTCTGACAGGTTGCCATATCTTAATCCAAATTGTTTATATTCTCCCTACTATCAACTGTTTCAAAAGGAATTATCTGAGAAACACAGATGCTGGTACCACATTCACCATTGTCCATCTCAAAAGAATGAAACATGGTACCATTAGTTATATTGGATGAATCTCTAATGTTTGGATCTCCTTCCACGTCATCTAGATATTCTAGGTTTTTTTACCTTCTGCCAATTTAATAATTTCCATCTCTTAATTTAATTTTCCATTCACAGTCCCAATTTCCTCTAAATGATGACACAAGTAGGAATTTCCCACATTATTAATCATGAAAAGTTGCCCAATCCATTATTTAAAACATGCTTGTTGCTAGCTTGGATATCTTTGGACTAAATATTTCAAAAACAGATAACTCTCTCCAAACAATTTCCATCAACAGTGGAGCATGTGTCCTCTATCATTAGAATGCCAAAACCACCACTAGAATTGTTACTATCTTTGATTGTACTGTGACAATCTCCAACTTTTTTGTTTATGCTAGAATCGTATTCCTTGTTTAGATCCTTAAAATATTCTAGTGGACTACATTCCAATTTGGCAAGATATTTTTTCACTCTAAGAGATGAATCTAAATGGAAAAGACGATGATGTTATTCATAGCCTTCATAAATAAGAAGACACCTTATACTATTTAGCTTTGAAATATCAACAACAGGTCTTCCAAGTTCCAATGTTCCCAACTCTAATGATGGCCTCTTGCAACAAAACCTATTTGAATTTGATAGATTAAATCAAAAGAATGAACCCTTTGAAGAAATGATTTTAAACTAAGAAATTTCTATAAACAAATATGGAAATATTCATTGGCTGGAAATATTATTCTAGCATATTTTCATGTTAGACAACCTAAAGTACACTAAACAACTATTATATACATCTATAACATCACCTCAAATTCAACTATCTCTTTATGAAACATTCCTTCAAGCTCTGCAATTTTCCTCCTTCATTCAATAACCTTAATACTAGAATAAAAGGATCTAGATGTGGTGATTTTCTATCTGAGCAAATTAAAGACCTCTATAAACAATATTTCCACTTTATCTACAACATATTCATTTACATAAAAATGCACATTATTTTGGATCTGTGGGATCCTACACTATACGTATGATAGGAATATATTAACTAGAAAAAACCTACTCATATGTACAATTTCGATCATAAATTACCTTTGCAGCTTCCTTCCTGATCCAACCTTTTTGATGTGGATCATGGAACCCTAATTTTGAAGGTGTAAAATGCACAGGTAGAACATTGAGGAGGAATATTAACATGGAATCATATTACCAAACCTGTCACATTGAATTTGGGAAAAATGTAAGTCCAATATATGGGTATGGAATATCCGTTAATTATGATACACAATTATGGGTACTTTGGAAAAATCAAGAGATACATAAATTATGTAAGATATCACAAGGTCAAAATAAAAAATAACATGAAAGTTTCTCTCAAAATATAAAGCAGCTAAATTCAGTGGCATACCCATAAAAGAACATGTCTCAATGTAATGAATGACCACATCTTACAACTCTACTTGCTGCAGCATAATTAGAGAAACTAAGCTCTAGGAATTTCCAAAGGATAAACCCCATGCAACATCAAATATGACTACTAACTAGGTTGCTTCTGGAACTTGATATTTCCGTGCACATTTTAAGCACCTATGCTACATCCATATTTTTCCTTCACATTCACCAAGTAATGTCAAAAGTAAAGGTAACTGTCTTATCGATATTATAAGGCTACAATCATGGTGTGTATAGAAAAGAACATGTTCTTCAAAGGGTTCATTATACAAACAAAGAGAATTTTGCATGTTTTTGGTATGTTGTTACATAAAAAAATTTCAATTATTACTATGTAAATGCAAAGTCTACAAGATAGAAGAAAAATATATGGAAGAATAAAAATACATGAAGAAAAAACCTACTTGGTCAAACAAATCATCCCGGATGTACCTTCCTAGTGACTCGACAAAACTGCCATAATACTTGATGTGAAAGAGTTGTGAGTGCTCACAAACTATCCCCTTCAACACAAAATGACTTGATAACAAAAGCAATATACTTTAATGAACAGGAGGAGAAGGTGGAAAGTTTTATTTAGATAAACCCATTCTTGGTTCGTGTGACTTAAAAGTTGTTCATCTAGAAAAACCTTGGACTTCATCTCCTTTTCTACTATTCCTTGATTCTCCCATGCTAGTTTCCTAGATAGCTCCTCTATTTTTATTTGATAATTAAGATTAACCTTGGATGGAATAGAAAGAATGAAACCATTTTCCAGATATGAATCTTGTCATTCGTTATATTGAAGTTCCAAATATGATGTGAATGTGCCATATGAACCTGGACCCATAAGAGATATAATTTCATTTGGATAATCTTTTATTGAAGCGAATAATCCAAATAAATCACCTAAAGTAGTAGCTATAAGGGAAGGTATCTGCTCAAATGGATATATATCCCACTATACCCGTCTAACTTGAGCACATGTATTTTCTATGGAGGATTTCTTAAAAACATTTTTTATTTAAGAAACACTCATTCCATCAACACTAGATTTACTAGTAACATGTGATGTAGGTGGCCCCATCCCTCCACTAGTAAGAAATGTTTTGGGCTCTCTCTTATTTCTATCAATCAGAGGGTCATCTACTAAGGCAAAGAAATTTGGCATTGTCTTCTAAATTTTTCAGGTTTTTCATTTCTCCTAATTGGTTTTGTCCTGGAATAGGAACAACAGAAATGGGTATCATAGAAATAGATCTATCTAAACATAATTTTTTTTCCAGCAATGCAAAAATTATCAATGATTTGAAGGGTTGTTCATGCAAGGGGGCACATTCATTTGCAAGGAAACGAGTCTTAAGGGCTAAATGGTAAGCTGCAAACCCTGCATATTGAACAACATGTTTAACTTTCTTCAAATGATCATGACTTGCACCAATAAGAAGAACCTGTAAACACAAGAGAAGAGTGAGTCCCATAATTATGACTCCATGAAAAGGGCATATAGCTTTAAGATCAAGATGTCACCTAATTTGGAGATAGTCAACCATATGAGATACTTTCAAGAACACAATTTTGAGAACCTCTTTAATTTGTTGGAAATATTTCATAGAAAATATTAGATTGATTTCCAGGCTCCAAACTTCATCTATGAATTATATTATAATAACATACATAATATAATTACCATTTCTACTAGACAAATTAGAATTTCAAGGAATATTAAGCATACGTATAATACTTATTTTAATGACAATAAAATATTAACAATACACAATGAATCCTAGACAGTTTTCCACCATTGGAATGACCCTCCTAGATTGGAAAACATGTTTCCAGTTTGTATTCGAAATTCAGATATATTGATTTATGTCAAAATCTATATAGAGAGCACTCATCAACATGAGAAACATTTCTTGCATAAAATGACAAATAAAGTTGTAAAATACCTTCCTAATTTTGGAGGGAATAGTTAGACTAGCTCCACGTGGCCTCCCCACACCAAGTGTCATTTGAGGAGGGATGGACACTCTATTTATCAAAGCTACCCCCCTAGTCTCTCTAGAAAAGTACTTGAAACCCTAATTCATCTCATTTTCCAGTTTCATAATTTGGAGAGAAGATTTAGACAACATAAATGAGAACAACTTAGGTAGATAAGTTTGGTAGAACAACACTGAAAAGAACTTTGGCAAGTAGATTTGAAGGGAGGAGTAAATTTTTTGCTAGCAAAACAACACTCAAAACTCTTACTAGTTCTTATGTTTCTTACTCTCATATATTCTTTTGATGGAATCTCATTCATCAACTCAGGGAGGGTATGATCATATAAATCATGATGAAATAAGTTGAAAAGGGAGAGGATATGGTGAAAAACAAAACAAAAATTCCCCATTGATTCCCCTCTGTGGAAGTGTGTCATAGAAAAATAGAGACAAAGGAGAAAACTAAGGTGGAAAGTTTAAACTACTTATGGAATTCCATAGGTGCGAGGAAAATTTTGGATTCATACTCAAGGGGTAAAGCCTTTTGCTTTATATTCCTAACAATGGGGTTGAGTTTTCTAATCTATCACCCCAAAGGTTGAGGAACAATTTCAAAAGTCGCACGATGATGCGCAATTAGCGAGGGAAGAAAGGAGGGGCAGCCATCATGTTCTCATATGTTTAAAAAATGTGTAGCAAGCTTCCCCAAAAATTGAGGAAGCCTGGAAGAGATTGATGTTTTGAACACCAAACTCTTGGAACTTATCATTGTTAATCATAGAATAAAGGCTAACTAGGGCTTGTACTTCTGACTGCTTTTTTAATTAATACAAGGCTTTCAAAGGATTAGTGACACTTGACAGAATTACTCAAATTATTGGAGCATACCTCTCTAGAGCATGATAAAATGAAACTAAATTAACTACACTAGTTTGATACAATGGGAGTCTTGATTTTCCAATCAAAGTTGCAATAAATTTTTTATGACAAACACCATGTAGCCTACATAAAATCATACCATCGATGATAATAGATAGTCTTTTGGGTGGGAAGGGATACACATAAGTGTTACATAGGTTTTAGAAATCAGAATTCATTGAAGCATAGGAGTGAACTGAGAATAATCCTCTATTTCAATCAAAACCAATTTTTTTGTTGTTTGAAAAAATAAAGGATTTCATAAAATTATTTACTCATTAAGGATGATTACATAGAAACAAAAGCATGCTTTTAGGATCCATATCACTTGGCTTAACATAAGTCACCTGTGTCAACATGGAATCCAAAGGAGTAATCTATACAAACACGTCCACCTATCCTATTCCTTGACTCTAATACTGTGACCTGGACATTAAAACGGTA
Source organism: Pinus taeda (assembly GCA_000404065.3). Classification (NCBI taxonomy): domain Eukaryota; kingdom Viridiplantae; phylum Streptophyta; class Pinopsida; order Pinales; family Pinaceae; genus Pinus; species Pinus taeda. The sequence continues at coordinate 219,590 of APFE030937184.1, read as the reverse complement.
ACCATTTGAAAGAGCACTCTAATATTATGAATTGTACATTAAAACAATAGAATTTAGCATAGGTATTCTACCTATAGTAATAACTAGGTTCCATAACACTTGCATAACCCTATTAAATCCAACTATTCATGCATAAAGAAACATCAAGAGACTAAATAGTAAAACAAATCTGGCAAATCCTACATCTCAAAATACATAATTATAAGAGGGGTGAAACATTGATATATCATAAGTATGTTCCTCCCCTAGAAGAGTATTTTTTAAGTGCATGAGAAACATATAGCCTTGTTATACCACCACCTATAACAATCACTCAAGGAGATAAGAGGTGAAACAACAAACACCTAAACAAAAGAAAGTACCTAAAAATGAATTATAGTAGCTTGAGGATGTAGTAGAGATAAATTAGTGAAATAAAATGTGAACAATGACCAAACTTGCTGAACCTTTTTCCCACTAACCCTTACTCTACTCTTACCACTAGTTCAACCCCAACAAAAATGAGGTCCCATATCGACCTAGGTTGAGAAGCTTGAGGTTGCATACCTTGAGTTCCAATATATGTTATACATGCCATTGTCCTGAACTCATATTAGATGTTGATCATATTAGGATACCTTTCTAGCAAAATCTTTCTTTCTCATCAAAATATGATAAGGATCTAGTAGAAATTTCAGGTATGATTAGAATTCCACTATGATCCATGGTCCATGTATGATGAAATACTACCCCTAGGGGTTTTGACGAATTTTGAAATAACCCAGATCATCAAATATTTCGAACTCTGATTTCCCGTATCACTAGATTCTACCAACTATAAGGAAGTTTGTTACATCATTGGATGTCTCCACCTCAAGTCTCATATGAACTTAGGTTGCACTTGCAATGCTTAAGGTTATATATATGGAGTTCCAACTACCAATATTTGATATGTAGGGAATTTTCCCAAAGTGTTGGTATGCATGAGGCATGGTTAGATGATTTTATGCTAGTGTCCATATTCAATACACCCAATGTACTTATTTGATGGATCCCCCTTACCGTAGGCTATATAATGCAACTCTTATTTGTGAAACTACAATTAATTTATATAAGGTTCCTTACAATCTTCTATAATAACTATCAAATTCTTTACTGAAGTGTTTTTTGTGACATCTTATATTAAATTCATGAGTGTTCATGGGAAGAAAAACATCAAGAAATGAACCCATTTGGAAATGTATTAGTATAAACTACTAAAGCTTTGGAAACCTATAGATCTTGGCATATCATAATTATCAACCTTCTTGGATATGGCTCCAATCGAAGTCAAATTTACTTGGAAGTCTACTTTTCTAGGTGTTTTGTTTATGGAAGACAGAAAGAGAAAACGAGTAGTTATTTTCTCTTGTTTTTCTAACCTTCTATCGTAGCATACAACCAACAAGCATGTCAACGATCCAGAATCCAAGGCCTTTTGTAGAATATAGTATTTCTATTATGAAAAGAGATATTATTGAAAATATGCATTATATAAGCTTTGTAAGTGTGACTATAAATGAAAAATCCCTTTCATCTTAAAATTCAGTGTTTTTATTCGAAGTTTTATGAGAGAAATCGTGTGTTTTTATGGATCACTAGTTAATCCTCACACTTTGGCAAGTTGAGTTTGGTAACTTTAATCTCGAAAATGGCACTATATTTTTGAAATCATACCCTATATGTTATTCTGCTCACACCCACCTATACTAGCACTCCGTTCAGATTTCTACAAAGGATTTTGATTCTGGGATCCTGTGAAAATAATGAATGTTCATTTAGTCGTATGTGTACAACTGTGTCTCAAGCCTGTGAACGTAAGTTGTCAATGTCATCTTCAATAAAATTAAAATATACTAAATAGTAGTATAGGTATAAAGTTATTTCAGTTCTAAACAACATTGTTTGTTGCTTCTTGCAGCTTTTCACTAAACCCGTATTCTCACAATCAGGAGTCACATGGTCCTATGGAAAACTTTAGTTTAATCCAAGGTAAGATTCCATATGCTCATTTACTTAAGAAGTATTATCAGTATGTGAAACAATATTCAATAGATAAAGATGATTGGTGGTTAATCTATGTGTTAAAATAGCTAGGAGTTACCATTAACTTCTATGATATGAAAAATCACTCACATTACCAAGCAACAAAGTTACAAGCTAGTGTTATCAGAAGCAGATGGGTTACAGGGCCACACTTCTCTGGTGGTAGGATTCAAAACACAAATGGATAGTTCCATAATAGAGCATGTTGATTTCATATAGAAATGGCCATAATTGCTAAAACCAACTTATTAGGCCCCTATCCTACTAGTGTAACCCCTTATTGTTATTAATACAACGCCCTTATTATATTGTTGTGCCCAGGTAGTCCCAATATTGTTATTATTGTGCCCTTTTATTATTATTGTTAAGTCAACTCTCACTATATTCTGACCCCTTGGACTCCTATATATAGAAAGAAGGTCTTTTCATTTGTAACATCCAATAATTATTCACTTGTGTAATGTAAAGGAGGTTTCCCCCTCGAAGAGGATTATTTAGAAGGCGTTTATCTCTCTTTTATAGCTTTTTGGGAGCACAACATTTGGTATCAAAGCTTTGGATTCTAGGGTTTCTGTGCTCCTAACAAGTCAGCGTGGTATTTTCACTATAACATTTTTTCTCCGACATTTCAGAAGAGAAACAAAATACCCATTTGAGATGAAATCTATTTGAATCTCGAGCCTGAATTTTGGATATTGCTTTTCTATAGTTTCAGATATACAATCCAAGATATTTAGCGTTTTTGTAGGCTCCCGAATTACATCCCAAACAAGTGACATGGGGAAACTTGTCATAACTATCTCCCCAAGCATCAGATTGAAATTTCGTAAAAATTTATAGAAAGTGGATGGACTATGGTTTTTTATGTATCTTTTTCACATTCGAAGGTCACAACAACGACATGTTGCACTTCGTAAAAGTTTGCTATTCTGAAAAGGTATATAATCAAGCCACCTTGGGAGATTGTGTATAACTATTTCTTGGTGAATCCAATTTCCATTGGACTATTGGCATTGCTAAGGGCACACAAAGGGCAACCACAAGTTGCAATTTCAGAACTAGGAGATCTGAAATTATATAGTTACAGTCGTTTCAAGCTCGAGCTCCTAAAATCAAGAAAAGGCATTATGAGGAAGTTTGATGGAAACCATCTGGTAAATTGGATACTGCAGATGGAGAAATATTTTTATCTACATGAGGTGCAACTGTTAAAAAAGGTACGTATTGCATCTTTATATTTAGAACCAAATCAATTTTTATGGTATGAAGGGATTTTTTCTCATAAACCACTTGTCATGTGGTCAATTTTCATGGAGGAAATAATAGCACATTATGAGGATACAAAGAGAAACACCTTCTTTGGCCAATTTATAAATCTCAAACAAAAGGGTTCAATGACAGAGCCCATTGAGGACTTTCTGAAATTGAATATAAGGGTAAATGATATTCCAGAGAAGAAAAGGGCTGGTGTCTTCATAGGGACTTTAAAGGATAACATTCAATATGAGGTTCGTCTTTGGGAATTCAATTCATTGGAGAAGGCATTTAGGTTGGCAAGAAAAATTGAAAGTAAAATTATGGAAACAAGGAATCCCACCACTCACAACTATAATTATGGAAATGATTTTTCTCCTATTCTTCCACAACCTACAAGGTTTTCACCACAACAATTGGAAGAATAAAGATAAAAAGGGCTTTGTTACAATTGTGATGGAAAATATACTAAAGTTCATAAGTGTGCTGAGAATAAATTATTTTACATAGATAATCAAGAGGAGGAAGAAAAGGATCAAGAAACATTAGAAGAAGAGGATATACATGAGGAACCAACCCCAAAGAAAGAAGAAATGAATATGACCATATCTTGTAAAGCATTGGCAAGAATTACCACTCCTCAAACACTCAAGATAGAAGGGCATATCAAGAAGAAAAAGGTTCAAGAAGTGAAAGATCACATCAAGAAAGAAGAAATGAATCCAACCATATCTTGTAATGTATTCACCGGAATTACCACTCCTCAAGCTAGCAATATAGAAGGACATATCAAGAAGAAAAAAGTTCGAGAAGTGAAAGATCACATCGATCATCAAGCAATTAATCCGACCATATCTTGTAATACATTGGAAGAAATGACCACTCCTCAAAATCTCAAGGTAGAAGGACATATCAAGAAGAAAAATATTCAAGCAGTGAAAGATCACATCGAGCATCCACAACAAGTTCTCCAACTGTTAAAGGATAACGCCACTTTGGTGCAGAATTGAGTGAAACAATAAGAAGATCACCATCACAGTGAAAGAAGTTTTGATGTAGGCGATTGGGTATTTTTACAGCTACATCTCAAGCAAGCTATTTATGAGAAGGAAATGTTGGCAATACTACATGCACTTAAGAAATGGCAACCTTACCTAATCAGAAGACATTTCAAGGTAAAAATGGATCATGATAGTCTTAAATACTTTTTAGAACAAATATTATCTTTAGAAGAACAGGAAAAATGGGTCACAAATATGTTGGGTTATGACTTTGAAATCATCTACAAAAAAGGGAAGAAAAATTTTGTTACATATGCACACTCAAGAAAGGATGAGAATGTGGAAGCATTGTTTTGTGCTATTTCTATTATCGAACGAGATTGGATAAATGAAGAAAGGGATGAAGGGAAGAAGGACAAAGAAGTGTGGCCACTCATTCAAAAGTTGCAGAAGATCCCAGTTCAAACAATATTGCGAGAACTTGATGAGGAAGGAAAAATCATATTGGAACCTAGAGCAGTTACATAAACAAAAACCTGACAGCTATGAAATCGATCAATTTTAGAGTATCTCATGAAGTGGAATAACTTACCCACTAAAGATTCCACATGGGAGGACAAATATTTTATACAGAAGCATCACAAACTACTCAAGCATTGAGGACAACATTTTTTAAAGGAGAGGGGCATGTTAGGTCCTTATACTACTAGTGTAACCCCTTATTGTTGTTAGCACAACCCCATTATTATATTATTGTGCCCATGTAGTCCCCGTATTATTATTATTATGCCCCATAGAAGCCCACTATTGTTATTATTGTTCCATTACGTTATTATTGTTATGTTGGCTCTGATTATATTATGACCACTTAGACTCCTATATATAGATAGGAGGTCTTGTCATTTGTAGTGTTCATTTGTGTAACGTAAAGGAGGTTTCCCACTCGAAGAGGCTTATTTACAAGGCGTTTATCTATATTTTCTACCTTTTTGTGAGTTGGTTTCATAACATAGCTATACTATCAGTAGAATTTATTATAAATAACCTGTCTTTATAACAAACCCTTTGTTAGAAACTTTTTTCTTTTTGTGGCTAGAAAATCCTAAAATACAAAAAATACATGTTTTATCTACAAGATTATATTTTTCCTTCCAAACAAGTTTCTTAAATATTTCTTTCAACCTAGGGAAATTGATATGAAGTTGTTTATAAAAAAGGAATTTTGGTTTTAATTTTTAATCAAGTTGGGTCCTGTTAAAGCCTCAATTGACCTCAGGCTGAAGGGAGACAATTCTAGGATAACCACAAACCAAGCTTAACCTGGAAGCTAGCCCTGCCAGATCAGGAGAGGGCTCTCTCCTTGTCAATCTCAGTCAAGATGACTACAAATATGGATTTTAGGCTGGGTATAGTAGCTCTAGGGTTTTTTGATTGATTTTTTTTGGTTTTGTTGCTGGATCAAATGGAGCAGGCAGCTTTTGGGTGTGGGAAATCATGTTAGGAATGCAGGGTGTTCTATGGGGCGAGGTAGGTATGTGTTTTGGCACTTATAATAGAGTGATATGGAAGGTATAAGACTAATGAGGAGTTGAGGAGGGTATGAAGATATCATGTATCCTCTTCAAACTGTAGAAAACATCAAAAATTAAATGGATTCCCAAGGCGGAGCATTGTAACCAATGTATTCTACCTATCTATCTTGATTTCATTTAGTTTAGAAGAATGAATTAGATTTTGGCACACATAACACATGAGAAAAAACTAATGACAGAAGAAGAAGCTATGCAAAAACACATTACTACAAGAATCCCACAAAAATAGCTACAAATCCTGGTTTATTTCCTTCCCAAACTGCTGTAAAGATGTAAAATATAGCTTAGAGCATCCAAGAGAGTCCAACCTTTGCTAATGACTGAAAAATACATAACATAGACATCAAAGTCACCTATGATAGCCATCAGGGGTCGAATCCAAGAGATAAGGAATTGCTACAACCATTTCCCAACAAGGAACATGAATATAGGCAGTGGAACAACTTGCCTCTATAAGCATGGAAATTGATTCATTGACCCCCAACCCACCTCAAAATGATGAATCTACCCTCTAAGGTCATTTTAAAATTACATTTACATTGCATAGCATCATTTACAATCATAAATTCATCCACAATGAGAGAAAAAGTCAACTTGTAGAAAAACTAGGCAAAATCTGGATTTTTGGGCAAACTGGCTCTATGCGTAGCGCCATTGGACAGGTGTGTAGTTCCTCTTCGTAGCTACTTTTGGAGGCCTTGCACATATCCAAATTGAGCCGAATATAGCTCATTTTCAACGTCTTCTTGTCTATTTTCTGGAACATCATAAATTTGTGCATTTGGAGGTAATTTGCACCCTTAAAAGTGAAATCTCCCAAGGCTGCTTCTGTGTGTCCAAAAAGAGGTAGAGAGGTTATTTGTTTTATGGTTTTTTGAACTTTTGGTGACCAAGTTTTGCTCCAAAATTGCTAAGATTTTCTCGGTTTTATTCTCTAATCATGTTAAATCCATATATGTAAGCCATTTCTTCAAAAAGGCTTCCAGTGAAAAGGGTAGCGCTGGTGGCACTACGCACCTAGGGCAAATTTCTGTGTTGCAAAATTTCAAAAATTGAAAATGACCAAAATTTGTCAAAACTTGCCCAGATTTGGCACAAGGAACTATCATTAATTTCTTTGATGGGCTAGTGAGGCTTCAGCCAAGATTTTCAACTTGTCTTGCTCCTTGTTGCTCCTTAAGGCCTTCCTCAACCTAGCCTTAAGCTTCCTCACCTTTATGTTGCATATTTGGTTCTGGGTCATGTAGTGGTAGGCCATGTGGAGAAGCATCTTCTTGTCTCTGTTAGCCTTTTCGATTAGCCCCTCAAGGTGTATGTTGACCCTCTCAAGCCAACTTTCTCGGTCATTCTTGATCTCTTGTTAAATGGAAGTCAACTTGACCTTGGCCTTCTTAGCCTTTTGCCTTTTCTCCTTGATCATTTGTAGCTCCATGAGGACTTGCTTGTCACTCAATTGTTTGTTTTCTTTCTCTAGGTATTTGATGACCCACTTAGCCCTCTCTAAATTGTATGACAAGGCTTGTTCTCAGCCTCTTGTTTCTTTATGATCATGTCTTTGACAGTCTATGGATCTTGAGTATTCAAGTCCATGACATCAACTCCTTATGTCTCCTCATGATCGACAAGGTCAAAATCTCTTTCTTGCTCTTCTCCAAGATCCTTCTTATGCATCTTTTTCTTGCCTTTACCTTTGCCCTTGTGTTGCTACTCAACCTGTTCTTGCTTAGCTGAAGAAGAAGGAAAAGCCCCTTCCACTCTTTGTGGAGATAACATTTACCTGTAGCCTAATGATGAAGCCGAGACCCCTTCCAAACCTTGTGGAGATAATACTCGCCTGGAAGTTGCAAAAAGTTTTCTAGTGCCTCTCTCATATGTTACAAATACTAGCACTGCAACAGTTTCAACCTCTTGGACCTTTTCATGTCCTGAAGGTCCACCTTCTTCATGAGGGACTGATGAAAAGACTTGAGGGCCTTTGAACATTTCATGAGAAATGAAAGTCTCCCATGGCATGTTAAGAAGGTTCAACTGATGTAAAATAATGATTTTAATTAAAAAGTAGTGGTAGATGCTAGTTAACTACTAGGGTTATGATTTCTTCTTTACAATGACTGCCATCCTCTCAATGTTTCTAAACATGAAGTAGGGGATATTCATCATTCTCACTTTAGTGAAATGCATCAGCAACCTAATGTGGTAGACATACAATCGGGAGAACCTATCTTCACAAGTAGAGTACTTGATGATTATCTTCATCAATGGAGCAAACATGTCCTCCAATAATTTAAAGGGGAATACTCTCTTGAGTTTTTCATGGTATCTAGCCTTGATGTAAGGCTCATAGTACTCCCTATCAATGTCCTGACCTTTGTTCCACTTTTCACCCACATTTGGAATACCTGTAGCCTCTAAAATAATAGTTGGTGACAAAGTGAATGTAACTACAGCAAGTTTTACTTCATTGTTGTCCAAATGTGTCACAAACAACCTTGCTAATTCATGATGAAATTTAACCCTTTCCAGCATTTCACAAAAGCCAAAACATGACTAGTGTTTGAAACAAGAAATGACAAATGGAGAGGCTTGCAGCTCCTTGAAACTGTTAGGCTCCTCTTTGATTTGTCTTCCTCCTTTATGAGGTTTCCTGTGCTGTATGTTTTCTTCCCTGGAACTGTCACTAAGGGTGTCTTCTTCAAGCTCATATTCACTATCCCTCTCCATTGTTTTATAATTCTATTCTCTTATGGTGAATGAAGAGATAGGGTGAATGAATGTAAGATGAGTATGAAGAGATTTTATAGATAAATAGATGAGAGTGAATAAGAGTGTGAACTAGATTTAGGGAGTGAGTAGGGTTTTGGGAATAATGTAGGGTTTGGGGTGTATGTATAGGGTTTGGGAATTGGGGAAAATATATGATGGAATGATGTTTTGGGAATTTTATATGAGGGAATGGGGTTTAGGGAACAAAAAAATGGATGAGATAGGACAATAGTATATAAGTGAGCTTTTAAAATATATGAGATAGTTTGCTGAAAACTAGGGTGTGGCTTTTTGAGAGACAAAATCACCAAAGATTGATGCAACAACCCTTTTAAGAAAGAATGATTTTGTTAATTACATGCAAAGAGGTAATTTGGAAGTTTTTAGGTGAATTGGGGTGATTTAGAACAATTTGGAGCTTGGCTGCTAGGTGCGTAGTGCTCTTGAAGCCCTGAAAATCGGGTCGACAACAAGGGGGATACCCACCCGGTCCGGACCTTGGTTGGCAGCTCCCTATCCGTTTGGTATAGCGGGTCCGACTGGGGATAACGGGACCATTTTCCCGATCTTGGGTGTGTGTGTGTGTGTAGAGTTGAATAAAGTTGATCTAAGAGTACTTTAAAGCTAATCTAATTCAGATTCTTTAAACTAATTCTATGCTATTGTAATCTAATGAGAACAACACATCTAATCTATGCTAATCCGGGATATATATCTTCTATTATGCGATCTAAAGAGATTTCGAACAATAACGGGTAATAAAGATCATTCAGCTATCATAAGAATAGAAACCATTTAAGATAAACCACTTTGCAAAAGAAGTTAGGCAAAACAGTTGTGAACAGTATATCGCATAATAAGCTATTCATATGTCAGACATAAACAATATGACTCCACCGTACAAGTGCCAAATGGTAACTCATACATTCATGCAATAACATATAAACAACTGAAAACTGTAAATCACTTCAAGAGTATAAGCAGAAATGGCCAAGAGATAAAAGTACCATTTATGACTAATCCTACTCATAAAATTCAAGCAAAAACGATTTATCTCTACTTGTTCTAACATCTACTAAGAGTAAAAAAGTGCAACATCAGTAACAGACATCAAATGCAAACATTAATAAATCTTGATCCATCCATTCATCAAAACCTCCTCTGAGGGTGCAGAAGTGCATGTTCCGCGGACAAGTTTTTGACAAATTTCTGGACCCTTCTCTAAATGCCTGAGAAGGGTTTAAATACTGCTAGCTAATTAAATTAATTACATAAATTTAGGATACGGTTTTAAATGACCGCCCTTCTGATAAAGCAAAACTATTTCTAAAAATTAAATCTAATTCTGAACCATTTCTATATTTTCTCCTTAGTGCTGCAAGCATGCAACATTCGCCTGGGAAGAGTCGGTTGGTTGCCTTCCACTTTCGTTTGAGCTATGAAAATAGAAATAGCAAGCGTTGGCACCACTTTCTAGTAAACTAGAAGATATTTTCAAGAATTTTCCTCTAGCTGGGTGTATTCACTGCGTGTATACTTGGTAATGACTCAAATTTCTCTCACACTGATTCTGCTTTTTCTATTTCGGTTTCTAGCCTTGCGAATGACTGAAAAAGTTAGGGACTTTACTCTCTGAATAATTTTATGCATCAAAAACTCCCTTTGTTCTTTGTTCTGGGCTTTTCTGGTGCGTAAGCTTCAGGGTTTTTTGTAAACATGCTGCTTTTGTGTGCCTTTGACTCTGAGCTTTAGGTGGCCTATTGACATCAACATTTGTTGAGTGATACTCTGGAATCTGTGGTCCTATCGCATGTGACATCCGTTTCTAAAGGGATTTCTTCTCTGTTCTCCGAGCATTGACGCTTTCCCCTTTTCCTTAGATGTTTCCTGTACATTGCTTCATGTTATTTCCTGTCTTACAGCTTACGCAAAGGAAAAGAGTAACGATAATAAAGATTGACATGAAGGCTTTAAGCTCTTATGAATGCATAATCATGACACCCATAGGGAACTGACTCTTTGAAAAACACAAGACTGTCCTTCCTGAATACTTTGGCATACAATCATTAATTTCTTTTAAGGCGCGCGCCGAATTTTGGTTAACGGACAGCTTTCCTTGAATACTGCGCCGAGGAAAATTCGTGATGGGTGATTTCTGCGACTCACATCGCAGCATCACGGATCGCGTCATCAAGATGTGTCATCGCAGAAAATCACGATCGCGAATTTTTGCAAATCGCATTTATTGCAGATCGCAGATCACATTTAGTCATTGTGTGCTCCTTACGCAATGTTGCGATATGTGACGTCGCATATCGGCCGTCGGAGATTTCTTAAGTTTTTTCATTTAAGAGCGCTTCATAATGAATGCGATGGGATGAATTTTGCATCGCTTCTTCGCAGTTTATTATGCTCATAAGAAAACGTTTCATTCTCTTTCCGCAATGCGATAAAGTTTGAAGGAGTCAAATACAAAAATTTTCATAAAATGTTTGTTTGGATTTTTTATTAAGGGTCCCCATTTGCTTGGTGTTATTGCTAATATCAAACAAAGAGGGGGGTTGTTGGTGGCCACAACAGCCTCATAAACAGTGCGACGACCTCTAATATCACCTCCACACCAACCCAAAACTCCGCTTATTATCCATAAATATGAATTTTCGCACCAAATTAAAAAAGTTGCCCGTTAAGACTTTAAATCTTGAAAAATATTGTTTTCGTGTCTTTCACCTATTTCAGAGCTAAAACCGTTAAACCCCCCCCGGACGCCACCCTGAACCTATACAATGCCATTTGACCTATGATTACATTCAAAACACTACCACGACTCCTTCCCCAGGAATCCTTCTGCAAATAAATCCATCAAGTGCCTTTCTAGCCAAACTGTGTTTTCTTAATAATTGTTGAATTGTGTAGGTAATCCATCGAAGATCAGAGATTGGATAAACAATTCTGATACTAGTCACATAATTTGTTTACTCCAAGACTCGACAAGAAACCTATTCAAAAACTTGTATTGAGAAGAAAAGACAATTATACAAGGAACAAAGAGGAAGACAATCACACGTAGAGCCGAGAAGAAAACTTTCACACAAAGACATTGGCTGTAAAAACAGAGGAACCAAATAGAGTATGCAGTTAGAAGACAAACAAATGAAACATATAGAAACCTGACCAATATCCACTACTCTATGATGATACAAATAAAAAAAAAAATTAATGTTGAAACACACAATAAACAGTTTAAATGTATAGTAAAAGGAGAAAACACAGTGAAGGATAAAGATAGGTCATCAAGGTGAAAGAGTATCAGTGTTAAAGAGTATTAGAGGAAAGCCTAAAGTAAATAAAGCCTACAATGTGAAAGATCAAAACATCAAAGAGAATAAAGGGAAAAACCAAACCATAAAAGCTAGCAATACCACAATAAATGGGACAGCATGAAAGCAGTTCAATAGTTGTCTCTATCTTCCTGCAAGAAGATATTTTTATATCCTAGATTAAATCTCAAGTTAGTTTGAGATATTTTGTAATAAAACTTTAGTATAAATACTTCACAATTCTAAGTATATAGGGTGGATTCTTAGACATTTCTATAGACATCTTGATCAAAAGAATGTAAGGCTATTGGATCATTAACTAAGCCAGCAAGCTGGATTGATGAATAAAGGCCAGATATTTCAAAGGATTAATGTGTTGAGCGAAGTGTAGACAAGTATTTTCTCACATCATTGTTATCTTTCTTAAAGTTTTTCCATGATGTATATCTAAATCTGAATGCTATAACAAGAGTATTATCTCAAAATTGGTTTAATTACACTCGATTTTAACATCTAGGAAAATACATGTTTTCTGTTGATATCTAAGTTAAGGAATTCTTAATTTCCCTTTGTTTTCGATTACCTTTTGTTCCTCATTTCGATCCCGGTCTGAGAATTCTTAATTGCTCTCTCACCCTGGTTAAAACCTTTTCGCCCCTCTGGTCCAAAGACCTGCACTCTACTCTGCTATCTTGCCCTTTGAACATTCCCTTTAGTGAGTCGATCCAATCCTGCTGTCCTTTTTTTGACTCCATAACCCAATGGTTTAGAGACATCATTCTATCCATCTGTTTAAAGAACCCCACCACCCAATCTTCAATACAAATCAAAAACCCCTTGAACATTAAGAACTAGCTTAAAATCCCAACAAACAAAGCTAAATAATATAGAGAGAGCCATCTTTGAGCTTAGGTTGGCTAGAGCGTATGCCCAAAAGTTTGTTTGTGGTTACCTCAATCATTTTCTTTCTTCTAATAACTTCTAAAGAAAATTCTGAGTGATAACAGGACAACCAAACTGTGATATCATCTTTTATGGCTATGTGTGGGAGTCTAAACAAGAAGTTTTGGTGAAGGGCAACCTCCTTTTGTATGCACCTCGTCCTCTTTATCATGACATCTTCTATGATCTTTCAATTTATGTTCCCTCTTATGGAAATCCATATCCGGATGTTTCCACTTCCAAACATTCATAGAATGTGTGCGATGTCAATATGTCATTTTACTGCAGAGAGGAAAAATATATCTTTTCAAATCCACTTGATCGCTCATCTTTCATTTGTAGAAACTTAGAGGGTGAAATATTTTGTTCTACATCATCCCCTCTTTATGATTCGTTAGATCATGATGATGTCATTGTCCATCTTGAATTTTTTTATCGGTTCTGTCAAGATATTTTCACTCATTCATTTGTTCATGATTCTGATTCACCTACTATTGATATATAAGCCACTGATATTTGATTATCCATATTCAGATGAAGTGGAAACTCCTCAGCCTACGGGGTTTTGGATTGACAGTGAATGGGTGCACTGTTAAGGCACTCCTTGTGATAAGTCACTGGTTCAAATCCCCTGTTGGTGCTTACCTACCCAAAAAAACAAAAAAGAAGAAGTGGAAACTTCTCAAGATGTCGAGGCACTTCAGCCCGAGCTGATGGTTATGTCAAGTTCTTGTAGCCTTGAGGTCAGTTCCACTTCTAATAAAAAATATGTTAAATCTCCCTAGGCTCCTCATCACTCTCTTGTTCACATTCAAAATTAATCTAATTCACAGTTCTCGCATCCTCCAACAAAATAACAAGATCCTATCTCTCGTGCATTTGAGGAGTCATATGTAGCAAGCACAGTTGTGAAAGAATTGTTTTTTCTTTCTTCATGTTTTCTCACTTTTCAAGTTCAAAGGTGTGTACATGCTTGTCGTCCATGCACAATGTGACAAAACACCATGTTACATCTATAGAGTGCCTTTCATGTGCTTTATATATTTTCTTTTATGTGGATGCATTCAAACTTCTAACGATTTGGTATGCATTATTTTATCTTTCTTGTCTCTTAGTATGCTTGAATATCTCTCTTGTCAATCATGCTATCATATACATGGTTCAACCAACGTCCAGTGGCTGCATTGGAAACATCACTTCACGTGATTTGGCCCATGTTTTTCATAGATTAGGAGTAGGAGTAGTCTTTGATTTCTTTTTTTGTTCTACTTACTCTGTTTTGCTTCGTCTTACTTCTTTCCTTTTCCTGTTTGCTTGTGCACCCGTAGGATTAGTTTCCTCATGAAACTGGGTTTCAATTATTGATACAAGTAGGGTGAAATAAAATATGACTTGTACAACTATCAACACTTAGTTATCTATCTAATCCCTCTCTTTATGGAGACCATGCATTTATTCTAGGCGATGATACCCTAATGGAAAATACATTCCTTTTAGAGAGAATCATAGTGAAATCGTTATGCTTGCACTCTTAACAAGTACCACCTACTCTAATTGATTTTCTATATTTGGTTAACCCTTGTCAACTCAGTTGAGCAGAGTAAGGAGAGGGGGGGAAACTTTAACAAGTATGTCAAAGCTATATATAAATGTCCTTCTCTAAAGGGACAACCTCTTCTTCTCTCAATAATTGGGATCCCTCTTCCGAATCATGAAATAAATAAGTTCGTATGCACAATTTTTTGAAAAATGAAAAAAAATGAAATGAAGGTGAAAGAAGAGCAATACTCCCTACACCAAGAGCTGAAGAAAGTAACTCTCCTATGGTACT
>APFE030937184.1:143323-195579 GCA_000404065.3 Pinus taeda | reverse complement strand
GAGGGCGCAAAAGTGCATGTTCTGAGGACGAGTTTTTGACAAATCTCTGGACCCTTCTCTAAATGCCTAAGAAGGGTTTAAATACTGCTAGCTAATTAACTTGATTACATAAATTTACGATCTGGTTTTTAAATGACTGTCCTTATAATAAATCAAACTTATTTCTAAAAATTAAATCTGACTCTGAACTATTTCTGTATTTTCTCTCGAGTACTGTAAGCATGCAACATTTGACTGGGAAGAGTCGGCTGGTTTCCCTCCACTTTTGTGTGTGCTATAAAAATGGAAGTAACAAGAGCTGGCACCACTTTCTGGTAAACTATAAGATATTTTAGAGAATCTTCCTCTGACTGGGTATATTCACTGCGTGTATAATTGGTAATAACTCAAATTTCCCCCAAACTGATTTTGCCTTTGGTATTTCAGTTTCTGTCTTTGCGAACGACTTGATGAGTCAAAAGACTTTACTTTCTGAACAATTTTCTAGATTGAAAACTACCTCCGTTCTTCATTCCGGGATTTTTTGGCGTGTAAGTTTCAGGTCTTTTTGTAATCATGCTGCTTTTGTGCACCTTTGATTCTGAGCTTTAGATGACCTATCGGCATCAGCATCTGTTGAGTGATACTCTGGAATCTGTAGTCCTATCGTATACAGCACCCGTTTCTGAAGAGATTTCTTCTTTGTTCTCTGAGCATTGGCGCTTTCCCCTTTTCCTTAGATGTTTCCTGCATATTTCTTCATGTTATTTCCTGTTTTATAGTTTACGCAAAGGAAAAGAGTAATGGTAATAAAGATTGACATGAAAGCTTCAAATATTATGTATGCATAATTATGACATTTACAGCGAATTGACCCTTCGAAAAACAAAAAGCAGGAATTCCTGGATACTTTGGCGTACAATCATTAATTTATTTTTTAAGGCGCGCGCTTAATTTTGATTTTTGGTCAGCTTTCCTTGAATACTGTGCCGAGAAAAATTCACGCTTATCGCAGATTGTGTTATAGTATTGTGGCTTCGCAATATCGGATCATCGCAGATCGCAGAAATTAGTCATTGTGTGCTACTTTACTCGATGTTGTGATATGCGACGTCGCACATCGGCCGTCGTAGATTTCTTAAGTTTTTCTTTTAAGACCGCTTCATAGTGAATGTGATGCGATGATTTTCGCATTGTTCCTACGTATTTTATTATGCTCATAAAAGAAATGTTTCATTGCTTTGTTGCGATAAAAGTTTAAGGAATTAAAAGAAAAAATGTTCCTAAAACTGTTTGTTTGAATTTTTATTAAGGGTCCCCATTTGCTTGGTTTTATTGCTAATATCAAACAAAGAGCGGGGTTGTTGGTGGCCACAACAAGTGCCTCACCCAGGTGCATAGCGCCCGTTCACCTTTACACTGAAGAAGTCACCCAGGTGCATAGCACCTTTCTATAGACCATGTTTGAAGGCATTATTGATTTCCAACTTGGGTATGCGATAGCTTGATGGAAATATTGGCGAGTCTACTTTCTAGAACATCTTGAATTTTTCAATTTGGAGTTCATTTTCCCTGCCCAAAGTCCAATGTCCCAAGACTAGTCAAAATGTGCAGAATGAGGCCACCTAAATGCAGAGTGTTGTTGCAGTCAACACTTAAAGGTGTTCCTCAACTCCAAATTGAGCTCATGATAGCTCATTGGAAAAACCTTCGTGTCTACTACTCATTTGACTCATCAAGTATGTCATTTGGTGATTCCACCCACGAGAAAATTTGATTTTACCAAGGTCACTCCAGAGGTGCATCAACCCTCCTAAGGAAAATGATATTTTCGACATTTCATCCAAACCATGAAACCTGTGAAACAAATGAAAGATTTATTTCTTCTTGGGTCAATTATGGACAAAAACCTCTCTCACGTGTGTCAAATTCATCTTCTATTTCTCAGAAACATCATTGGAATAAAACCTATCCCGATATGTGGAATAGGGGATTTGTAGAAATGAAAGGAAATGATGGGGATAAGGGGCTTCTAAATTCTTGAGAAAATTTCGGAGAATAGGGAGGGATGTTAGGAAATAGGGGAGATTTGAATTTAAAATATTGAGTGAGGGGAAGGGGTCCAAAAGGGAAAAACACAGGCCTAGCCTAGAAAATTGTCAAATTGTAGCAATAAGCTATGGTTTGTGGGAAAATGATGAATTTGCGGGATATCAGTGATGGGAAATGCTTAAGAAGGTATATTAATGATAGGGGAAGGTGTATGATCATTAGGACACAAGTTTTGTTGATGATTTGACCATCTAAGAAAAATTACCTTCAAAACCCTACGAGAGGGAAATGAGCCTTACCCAAGTACAACTGAAGCACGAACAAGGTGTAAAATGACCCATTGGAACCTGAAATGATGATGACAACTCTTTGAATGATGGTACACTCAGCTGAGTGGTGACATGGACCGACACTTGGAAAACTTTGAAAGGAGTGAAAAGAAATCCTAGACCTAATACCTAGTGACCAAATTTTACTTGAATACTGATTGAACTGACAAAATTTGACTTTGACACCCTAAGACCACTTTGTAAGAGCATGTTTGATCACTGGTGGAGGGCTTCAAATAATGACACTAACATTGGCTCCATTGGCGATGGTAGCTCCTGGGAGGTGCCAAGAAAATCGTAGACCAAGTATCCTTATCCATTGGCCATGGAGTTAAAATAAAAATCAAATTGACAACTTGGCATCTCAAACTAACTTTGAAACTGTCATGAAAATGACTGAAAAAATGACTCAAGACTTACTTAACTAAAACAAGTACTTACAAAGCTTTTTAATGGTAGCAGACCATCGATATTCAAGGGCTTCAAATCATGATGACAACCACCTGCCTACTGATGAAATATGTACAATCATGTGAAGTTGGCCTTCCAATGTAACAAATCCAACAAATGGCTATTTACTGAAATTCTGCTCTCACTTTCCTCGAGCAGGTAGAATGATGTACATGTAGGAAACTCACACTAACAACTAAAACCAAGGCTTATGCTAACGAACCAGGAAACTAATGCTTGCAAAAAAATTCCGAAGCGATCTTGAAAATCCTAAAGCACTAGCTTGTCTTGAGATCCAGTAGAAAACATACAAGTAGTCCCTTCATTCTGATCTGAAAGAACAGTTGGTTGCTGATTGATAGGATGGAATAGAGTAGTATAAGTTTCTGCTATCTGAGTGTTGGTTGTAAAGTCCTCAACCATGAGAAATTTTGACTCAAATCCTAGCATACTGTCCCTCTCAGACTCATACTCCTCAATTACATAATCTAAGCCTTTCTTAAACATAAAACAATTTTCAACATTATCAAACATGACAACCTTATAATTTTCATGAAGGAAAACAATATCGGTTTGTTGATCCATAAATTTATTTTCAAGACTATCCTCATTTTCAAAAGTGGACGAAGCTTCACCTACACCTTCTTGGCATTGTGAACACTTCAAACCTGCATTAGCTTGGGCTGTAACCTAACATTTTAGAAGTTGATCTCTCTCATCTTCAGACAGAGGAGATAATACTTTTTGTTTTATTTTGCTCAAATAATTATTGTCTTCTTGAAATGACATGAAAAACATGAAAAACCTGAATGATAGTCCCCAATTCCCTGGTCTTCTGAAATTTGAAAACATTTTTGATCATTTTCATATGACATGGAAATCAAATTGTCATGTTTCTTATAGCACTCATCAGTCATATGGGAGAAAACTTCAGATAGTTCTTGAAACTCAAAACTAACACTTCTATCATTTACCACTGAGTTATCCAAAGAAGATTTTTCACTTACATGAACAAAGATTTCATTTTGTTTTTCATAAAAGGACTAGATTACCTCCTCGTGAAGACTTTGTAATAATGAAATGAGAACACTTGGATCAATAACTTTGTCTTCTTCTTTCGATACAATCTCAGCAACAGAGCTCTCCTTCATGGGATTTAGAACAAGGTACTCTTCATCATCATGATGTGAATCTAGATCTGAATTAGCCAACTTGACTTCATCACAATTTGAAATTGAAACTTGATTTCCCTGCATACTGTCTTCTGCTATGAGTAGATCTGAAATAAGACCTTCTCTTTCATCATTTTCCATTGTACTAAGATCTTGATCCTGCTGCAAATTTTCCTCAGCATCTTGATAAGTATCCTGTAAGCTCTCTTTATGCTACTGAAATGGATTTTCATATAGGGCTTCCATGATCTCATCATCCATGAAATCATTATCTTCATAAAATTTCTCAATATTATCAATAAAACTATACGCATGTCTACAACAATTCTGAACGAATATTAAGGATGGACAAGATTCTTTATACCATTCAAAGAACATGGTATGAAAATCCTTCAAACATTAAATACTAGTAGGCGGAAAACTTTCATACCAAGATCAGGCTTCACCTTCCAGAGTGGCCATGAATATCTTCATCAAGCAATCTTCAGGAAAATCAACCTTCAACTTGCGAATATGCATGTGAAATCTAACGAGATGTAAAGCAGCATCATTCCTATCATCATCTTTAAACATAGGATCTTTAAACATAGGAAAATTTCTTTGCCAATCTACCTTAGGAATTTTATTTCGGAAGCCTAGAATGTGATCTCGGCTCATGGGAGCATACCTTCGATCCAGTGAATCCATTTTGATAACAATGAATTCACCAAGAAATTCTTTAGGCTACTGATTCTTGAAGAGTAGAGTTGCCATGAAAATCCTGAACCTTGGGATTCTTCGACACTGGAGTCGCCAGGTGAATGATTTCAGCCTTCCGATGTCTGGTCGTTGTCCACCATCAAAAATAATATCTAATATTGATAAATTTTACTGAGGAACATGAAACTACATCCCCAGTATGGTTACCACTATGTTAGAGCCTCGATTGACCTCAGGCTGAAGGGAGGCAGTTCTAGGATAACCACAAACCAAGCTTAACCTGGTAGCTAGCCCTACCAAGTCGGGAGAGGGCTCTATCCATGTCAATCTTAGTCAAGATGACTGCAAATATGGATTTTAGGCTAGGTATAGTAGCTCTGTGGTTTTTTAATTGATTTTTTTGGGTTTTGTTGCTGGATCAAATGGAGCAGGCAACTTTGGGTCCGGGAAATCAACTTAGGAATGTAGTGTGTTCTATGGGGCGAGGTAGGTAGGTGTTTTTCCACTTATAATCGAGTGAGATGGTAGGTCTAATACTGATGAGGAGCTAAGGATGGCATGCAGAGATCATGTATCCTCTTCAAACTATAGAAAAAATCAAAAACTAAATGGATTCCTAAGGCAGAGCACTGTAACCAATGTATTCTACCTACCTATCTTGATTTCATTTAGTTTAGAAGAATGAATTAGATTTTGGCACACATAACACATGGGAAAAAACTAATGACAGAAGAAGAAACTATGCAAAAACACATTACCACAACAATCCCACAAAAATAGCTGCAAATCTTGGTTTATTTCCAAGCCAAACTACTATAAAGATGTAAAATATAGCTCAGAGCATCCAAGAGAGTCAAACCTTTGCTAATGACTGAAAAAATACATAATATAGAAATCAAAACCACCTATTCTAGCCATCAGGGGTCGAATCCAAGAGATAAGGAACTGTTACAACGATTTCCCAACAAGGAACATGAATATAGGCAGTGGAACAACTTGCCTCTATAAGCATGGAAACTGATTCACTGACCCCCAAAGCACCTCAAAATGATGAATCTACCCACTAAGGTCATTTTATAATTACATTCACATAAAATAGCATTATTTACAATCATAAATTCATCCATGATGAGAGAAAAAGTAAAGTTGTAGAAAAACTATATGAAAACTAGATTTTTGGGCAAACTTTCTTTATGCATAGCGCCGCTTCACAACTACTTTTGGAGGCCTTCACTTAGTGAAACTGAGCCCAAGATAGCTGATTAGAAAGGTATTCCTCTCTAGTTTCTGTAACATCTTGAAATTGTTCATTTGGAGGTCATTTACCCCCTCAAAAGTGAAATATCCCAAGGTTGCTTCTATGTGTCCAAAAAGAGGTAGAGAGGTCATTTTTTGATGGTTTTTTGACCTTTTGGTGACTAAGTTTTGCTCCAAAATTGCTGCGATTTTCTAGGTTTTATTTTTTCATCATGCTAGATCCAGATATGTAGACATTTATTCAAAAAGTCTTCTAGTGAAAAGTGTAGTGCCAGTGATGCTACGCACCTAGGGCAAATTTCTGTGTTGCAAAATTTCAAAAATTGAAAATGACCAAAATTTGTAAAAACTTGCCCAGATTTGGCACAAGGCACTATCATTAATTGCTTTTATGGGCTAGTAAGACTTCATCCAAGATCTTTAACTTGTCTTGCTCCTTTTTACTCCTTAAGGCTTTCCTCAAACTAGCCTTAAGCTTCCTCATTTATATGTTGCATATTTTGTTCCGTGTCATGTATTGGTAGGCCATCTAGCGAAGCATCTTCTTGTCTCTATTGGCCTTTTCAATGGAAGTCAACTTGACCTTGTCCTTATTAGCCTTTTGCCTATTCTCCTTAATCATTGCAACTCCATGAGGACTTGCTTGTCACTCAATTGTTTGTTTTGTTGCTCCAGATATTTGATGACCCACTTAGCCCTCTCTAAATTGCCTAACAAGGCTTGTATCTCAGCCTCTTGTTCCTTTATGATCATGTCTTTGATATTCTTTGGTTCTTCAGTGTCTAAGTCAATGACATCAACTCCTTGTGTGTCCTCATGATCAACAAGGTCAAAATCTCTTTCTTGCTCTTCTCCAAGATCCTTCTTATGCATCTTTTTCTTGCCTTTACCTTTGCCCTTGTGTTGCTGCTCAATCTGTACCTATTCAGCTGAAGAAGAAGGAAAAGCCCCTTTCATTCCTTATGGAGATAGATTTTTCCTGTAGCTAGATGATGAAGGTGAGACCCCTTCCAAACCTTGTGGAGATAATACTCACCTCGCACCTGTAAAACGTTTTCTAGTGCCTCTCTCATATGTTACAAATACTAGCACTCCAACAGTTTCAGCCTCTTTGACCTTTTCATGTCCTGAAGGTCCACCTTCTTCATGAGGCACTCATGAAAAGACATGAGAGACTTTGAACATTTAATGAGAAATGAAAGTCTACCATGGCATGTTAAGAAGGTTCAGGTGATGTAAAACAATGATTTTAATTAAAGAGTAGTGGTAGATGCTAGTTAACTACTAGGGGTATGATTTCTTCTTTATAATGAGTGCCATCTTCTCAATGTTTCAGAACATGAACTAGGGGATATTCATCATTCTCACCCTAGTGAAATGCATTAGCAGTCTAATGTGGCAGGCATACAATTAGGAGAACCTACCCTCACAAGTAAAGTTCTTGATGACGATCTTCATCAATGGAGCAAACCTATCCTCCAAGAATTTAAAGGGGAATACTCTCTTGAGTTTGTCATGGTATCTAGCATTGATGTAAGGCTCATAGTACTCCCTGTTAATGTCCTATCCTTTGTTCCACTTTTCACCTACATTTGGAATATATGTAGTCTCTAAAATAATAGATGGTGACAAAGTGAATTTAACTCCAGCAAGTTATACTTCGTTGTTGTCCAAATGTGTCACAAACAACCTTGCTAATTCATGATGAAATTTAACCCTTTCCAACATTTCACAAAAACCAAAACATGACTGGTGTTTAAAAAAAAAAATGGCAAATGGATAGGCTTGCAGCTCCCTCAATCTATTAGGCTCCTCTCTAATATGTCTTCCTCCTTTATGAGGCTTCTTGTGCTGTATGTTTTCCTCCCTGGAACTATCACTAAGGGTGTCTTCTTCAAGCTCATATTCATTGTCCCTCTCCATTGTTTTATAGTTGTATTCTCTTGTGGTGAATGAAGAGATAGGGCAAATGAATGTAAGAGGAGTATGAAGAGATTTTATAGGTACATAGGTGAGACTGAATAAGAGTGTGAATGGGATTTAGGGAGTGAGTAGGGTTTTGGGAATAGTGTAGGGTTTGGGGTGTATTTATAGGGTTTGGGAATTGGGGAAAATATATGATGGAATGATTTTTAGGGAATTTTATATGAGGGAGTGTGGTTTAGGGAACAATAAAATGGATGAGATAGGACAACAGTATATGAGTGAGCTTTTAAAATATATGAGATAGTTTGGTGAAAACTAGGGATTGACTTTTTGAGACACAAAATCAGCAAAGGCTAATGCAACAACCCCTTTCAGCAAGAATGATTGTGTTACTTACTAGAAAAGAGGTAATTTGGAGGTTTTGAGGTGAATTGAGGTGATTTAGAATGATTTGGAGCTTGGCTGCTAGGTGCATAGCACCCGTTCACTTTTACACTGAAGAAGTCACCCAGGTGAATAGTGTCGGCCTTTGGTGCATAGCGCCTTTTTGTAGACCACTTTTGAAGGCCTTCCCGGTGTCCAATTTGGGCATGTGATAGCTTGTTGGAAATGTTGGCAAGTATACTTTACAGAACATCTTGAATTTGTCAATTTAAAGTTCATGTTCCCTACCCAAAGTCCAATCTCCCAAGACTGGTCAAAATGTGCAGAATGAGGTTGCCTAAATGCAAAGTGTTGTTGTAGTAAACGTTTGAAGGTATTCCTCAACTCCAAATTGAGTTCCTAATAGCTCATTCGAAAGATATTTGTGTTTACCTCTCATTTGACTCATCAAGAATGTCATTTCAGCATTCTTCCTAGGAGAAAAATTGATTTTACCAAGGTCACTCTAGAGGTGCATCAACCCTCCTGAGGAAAATGATATTTTTGACATGTCACCAAAACCATGAAACCTGTGTAACAAATGAAATAGGTTTTTCTTCTTGGCTCAATTATGGACAAAAACCTTTATCACTTTTGTAAAATTCATCTTCTAGTTACCAGAAACATCATTTTAATAAAACCTATCCCGATATGTGGAACAGGGGATTTGTAGAAATGAAGGGAAATCAAGGGGATAAGGGGATTCTAAAATCTTGAGAAAATTTTGGAGAATAGTGAGGGATGTTAGGAAGTAGGGGAAATTGTAATTTCAAATATTGAGTGAGGGGAAGGGGTCCAAAAAGGAAAAACACAAGCCTAGCCTAGAAAATTGTCAAATTGCAGCAATAAGTTAGGGTTTGTGGGAAAATGATGAGTTTGAGGGATATCGGTGATGGGAAGTGCTTAAGAAGGTATATTAAGGATAGGGGAAGGTGTATGAGCATAAGGATACAAGTTTTGTTGATTATTTTACCATCCAAGAAAAATTACCTTCAAAACCCTACGAGAGGGAAATGAGCCTTACCCAAGTACAACTGAAGCACGAACAAGGTGTAAAATGACCCATTGGAACCTGAAATGATGATGAAAACTCTTTGAATGATGGTACGCTCAGCTGAGTGGTGACATGGACCGACACCTGGAAAGCTTTGAAAGGAGTGAAAACAAATCCTAGGCCTAATACCTAGTGACCAAATTGTACTTGAAGACTGACTAAAATGACAAAATTTAACTTTGACTCCCTAAGACCTCTTTGTAAGAGCATGTTTGATCATTGGTTTAAGGCTTCAAATATTGACACTAATAGGTCCTTTGTGGTTATGCATTAGACTGGCTACTTAAAATTTATGAGTTAAGACACATTTTATATGCAATTTTTTAATAAACAAAGACATGGGTATTCTCCACCTCAATAAAAATTTCTTAGAAAATGTAGATGGTGGTTTTATGTTCTTGTGCTTCAGTAGCATACTGCAGTATTAGAATGATGGTGCCCCAAAATATGACGTTGTTTAAATTCAATTCTTTTTTATTAACTTGTTGGGCTATTGCTTTTGTGTAACTCAACATAATCAGTTCTTATAGTCAACCCTTGGACAACATAACAAGGTGCTTAATATTTCATGCTTGGATAGAGTGTACTTTGTTTAGTATTAGCCTCTAAATGAGGTGCCTCAAAATTTGACACCAGAAATCGGCATTTATTTTTGCATTTTTCTTAAATTTTGATGTATACAGAGGTCCCCTTGTTTACTATGGTTATGGTTTATGTTTAAATTTTATTTGTATTAAGGTTTGGCATGTTTGGCTCTCTTTCGTTTCTTGCCAACATTAAACAGTTCTTGTTTCATAATTTTCTTGTAACAGTCCTATTTTTGAAGGACTATTTTCTTTTAATATTTACAGGCTATGAAATGTTTAATGTAAACGTTAATTTTTTTTACCACACTTGTTGTTATTTTAATTGGGATATGATTCTTCAAACATGCCACAAGTCATAAATTTAAAAATGGATGGGAAATAAACAATCATTTTTTTATGTTTCTAATTTATACACATTGTTTCTTCTCCTTACAGACACATATCCATTCAACACAGATTGCAACTGATATCTATTAAACACAAAGGTCCTCTTCCTAGGTTTTCCTCTACTCGACAAAGTTCCAAAATAGTCCCATAGACAAAAAAGGTAAATGCATATAAGTGCAACTCTGAGTCTCATGTTCATCATAACTAGATATAGTGGTCCTTTATGGAGTTGGAGTGGTCCTTGCCGGTCATGATCTATGACTATGTATCACATGCTTACTGAGTAACAAATGTTGTCCTTGGACAATTTTATTCCTCACCCACCTAAGAAATCACTAAACATTACAATGGAAATTAAATAGAATGGAAGCTATCTATTAGTGCTCACACATGGTGTCACATTAAATTGAAAATTTCATTTCAATGTGTGCATTCTGCTATACACAACTATAACTGATAGTTACCATCATTCTCATGAAGTAAGAAAAACATTGTAGTTCAAATTTGGGACTTACCGGATGTCAACAAAATTCTAAATTCAGGCTTACTAGACTTCAATTGATGAGGAGCCATGAGAGGTACTAGGTAATTCTTGAAAATTTGTCACAAATGAAGAATCTATGGAAAATGGGACTTGAAAAATCTATTTATAGAAAATATAATAGAGCTCAGAAGGTGGAATATATAGCATTACGGGGAACAAGGGCCAATAGGCAGTGGGTTTATGCAATCTAGCCAATACCTAGTCAGTTAAAAAGCACAAGAGAGAGGGAATGACGCATGAATCCTGGACTACTCCCTACGACCTTCTTGTCGGTACACAACAAACAATAGTCAAATACTCCCTTTCTACACAAAACATGAAGAAAGAAGAATATCAATTAATGTACTACCATTATTAATTGTTGTAGTCTATATAAATTTTTTCTTTTAGTTCCCCAAATATAAAATGTACTGCCATTATTAATTTTTGTAGTCTATATATGTTTTTTTTCTTTCTGCCCCACATAAATATACGTTTTCTTTGATTAAGATTCTATATTTATTTTTTCAATACATATTTCGTAGTTCAGTATAGCTGGAGCCTGAACAAATGTTTTATTCCAAAGGACATCCTCTAGGATCAATTATGTTATACTCTTAGCTAATAGTGGTTTCCTAAAGTAGAATTTTTTGTTTTTTGAACCCCCTACTTTTATGCTCTTTGGCTTTGAGATATTTTCCATTAGAAAAGGGTTATCACATATTTCTCCTTGCTGCTCCACCATAACAATTTGAAACTTAGCCTTCCATTTTTTCTAGAATCTCTTATGGAATATAAGCTATTCTTTTCTAGTAAATAGGAAATGCTTCCAAAACTGACCTTAGACGGACAACTCTAGAGTCTACCACCCCTAGAAATCAATTTATGGCACTAGCAATTTATGTTTCTTTCCGTTTTCGACACATGACAACTCCAAGCATGTTTCCCATATTTTTTGGGTTTTACGTAAAAGTATAAACTTTTGAATCCATCCTTGAACCCAGTCCAATTGTAGGGAAACATTTGAAGAATTACTCCTCCATGGATCTCTTCCAATGTGGGAAAAAATATAGAATATCTCTACATGTTGACTGATAGACCTGTAGAAATACATTAAAGATCTATGATTTGATTTAGAGCTCTAGTATCCCTTATTGATCCATCACCCAAAAGTAGAATATCATTAGCAAAAAGAAGGTGGGTTACTTGGAAGATTCTTCCTATTCGAATCCCCTTTAAATTCATTGTTCTTTTTTCTTCATATATTCCTATGTTGATTCCCACATGCTTTTGATAGATCCAAATTTATTACCATAGATATGTGCATACCTTATTCACTTGCTACAGTTGCAATATGGATTTGTCTACCCGGTAAGAAACCAAACTCTTCAGATTCCTGAAGAGAATGATTCCACCAAAATACTTTGGATCCCTAATACAACTGTTCTCTCTATGACCTTATATATGCAATTGCATAAGGATGTCCACATTTTCCTTAGTTTCAGGTTTGGTTCAAGCCCACACTCGCAAGAAATGTACAAGAATATTTTTCAACTATGTCACAAGAAGATCACAACCACAATGCATCTCCACTGCAATCCACCATGTAGATTGGTGAATGATAATTCCCACAAGAAATAAATTCCTCTTGAGATACATTATGCTTGGCCCTTTATTTTCCATGAGAAAAGAGGAATGGCCAATTTTTTTCCAAGCAAGGTGTCTTTACAGATAGTTTTAGTCAGCTTCATGCTGGAGTTCATTCTAAGGAACCTATTTTTATTTTCATTGATGAGATGGATGTTGTTGGGAAACAACGTAGTATTATTAAAGGTTCTATAGGACAAGAACACGATTCTACTCTCAATTAGATCCTTAAGGCTTACATTCTTGGGTGGATTTCAACGGAAAGGTGAAGTGATCACCATTGTTTCCATCAATAGGCTAGACACCCCAGACGAGTTTTAGTGTGACCTAGATGGTTTAATAGGAAAATTTATATTCTTAAGCCCATACTTATTGGCCTAATTAAGGTTCTCAAGATCCATATGCAGAAAAAACCTACGGAAATTATATTCATTACAATGTTCTGGCCATCATAATGAAAAAAATGGTTGGAGCCTAGCTAGCCAAATCACTTAACATTGTATCTCTCAATATTATGAGTGATGGAATAACTCAGATCACTATAGATGATTTATTGGTAGAAGCCAAATCTTTGCTTCATTCATGTAAAGTTGCATTTTTTTGCAAGGGTGTTGAGCTTCCATTAGGAATATCCTTGTTTGTATGTCAGAGTGTGTATGAAAACACAAAAAAGTACTTATTGTGGATGTCTGACTGGGAACGAAACAATGAACATCAAGAAGTAGTGGATAGACTGCTGACTAGAGGTAGTGGATCAACTGCTGACTAGAAGAAGGCCTAACATCTTGATAGCAACCCATATGGGTGGGCAGTCCCTTAGAACCTTAAACATGCATGGTCTGTCTCAATAGTTGAAATTCAGTTCATAACCAATGTGCAATGGTTCATTTCTTTGTCAATAAGAGAAAAAGAAGAGAGAGTATATTGATCATAATACTATTCCTACTAATATGTAATGCTCTTCGAAGGGAGGTGATAGTTGTGTAGGACATTTTAAACAAGGCCATGCTATAATGCTAGTTGAAATTGCTAACATTAATAGGTCTAGAGAACTCAATAGGAGTCAAGCATATTATTCGTCTCATGTAGGAACACATAGATGAAAGTGAAAAGAAACAAAATGACTTACTTTCATGGCATAGCTTGTAGAATTAATCACAAACACAAATGGAGATGATTGTCTTAATCAATTTGTCCAGCTCAATGTACTTCAAATTATGGATGAGTGGCTTCAAGCCACACATAAAGGAAAGATGGTGAAGGTGATACTAGTCTAAAGGGAGGAGATGTCATTAATCGTAAACTTCTTTTAATTCTTCTATATACTTTCAACAATTTACCTGTAGATGTTATACTCTTAAAAAGTTGAGTGTTGGAAAATCAATGAATTTATTGCACATCCACACAAATTTTGAAAATAAGAGGAGAGCTAAATATTTAGTTGACAGATGGAAAAACAAAATGTGGCTATAGAACTAAAGGATAATGGTGAAATATCTATACCAATTGAAGGTGCATATTTTTATTCTAATCATGCATTGTACAAAGCAGTTAATTTCCAATGTATGGGTGGAGGATCTACCAAAGTAGTTCCTGCAGCATCAAAAACATTAACTACTAAGGTAAATGAAATTACAAGAAGATTATTTGAAGCAGTGTCATGGAAGGTTAAAATTTTTCCACTCCAAGGTTAGTTGAAGAATTCTAGTTGCACTCTTCAATCCATGGTAACAAATATTTTTATTGTAAGGAGCCATTTATTAGTGGCACTACTAATATGTTAGTCCCATCAATAAAGGAAGAGAAAAGTAGTAGTCCTTGAAGCTAGTCATAAAATAATAGTCCATCAAGTTACACTCTTCGAAAGGCTTAAGGATGATCTTGCAGAGAGGATTCTATGAGTTCTATAATGGTTTCATCGAGTAATAAAGCGTTTATTTTATTATTTCATCATAGTACAAAAGGAAAGTGTACCACATGATCTGTTATGCAAGGAAAGAAACATAAGTCTATAGGACGAGATTCTATTGGATGTGGTAGCATACAAAATGTGAGGCAATGTTGTACTCTGGAATAACATGTGGCAAGGGGTTGATGTTGTGCATGAGGATAACTAATAATATGATTTGTAACCAAGTGATAATTATATTTTCAAACATGGAGGACAGTTTGGGTTCTGACATGCATACAAAACATAATGTAAACAATGAATCTATTTGTAATGTTTGCCTATATATTAATATTTAGTTGAAGAAGAGCACTAGCAATGAATTTGGAGCTACTTGAAATGATGATATATAAAAATCATTCACTTATAATGATGTTGATGAATGCATTAAAAGTGTTGAGGAAGTTGGGAACCTCATATAGACCAGAAACAAATCAACCTTATGCATCAGGATTTTGGGAACAGATAGATCTTGTAGAGGGTTTCGGTAAAGTAGAGGCATTGTTCGTGGTCGAGATGCATCTATCGGTTGGGTGTGTGCATGTTTTCAAATTTTTCCACGTTTCAAGTGCAAAGCATGAGGACTACCAATTATCAGTTAGCAACAAAAATCTTAATAGGTATAAATTTCTATGGAGTATTATGTTCTTCCAAGAGATGGTGCACCTATCCTTGGTCATGAATATCTCTCCTTCCTCAAAACACACAAGCCAAAGTTGTTTTGGGATGAGATGAACATGGATCTTGTCAACCTTCTCAATAAGTCAATACCAATTTTCTATGTAAATATCATTATGGTTGAACTTGGGGATATTTATGGCGTGACTCATACAAAGCCCCATTCCTTGTATCAGGAAATTTCATGTAAAATTTCAAGGAAGTTTCTCACTCACATATTCAAGTGATATTTCTTTAATAAGACCCCTGACTAAAATTTTCAATGCAATTGTTAAACGTCCATGTCCAAGAACACTACTTAAAAATCTAAGAGCCTTTCTATGTTATCTAACAATTTCCTATGATGGGATAGTAAGCCATGCTAGTGGGAAGTTTGAATATGAGATTGACGGTTTTCCAATATGGCCTTGGGATATAGTGACTTTTATGGAGTAAGGTTTCCATTATAGAAATGAGTGTAAGAGTAGGTAAGCAGGTGGCTCTTGGTTAGTGAAAATCCCACCAAAAGTACCTCTACACCAAGTAGATCCCTACAAAGAATCTATGTCCTAATGTTGGAGACATCTGACTACATTCACCAATTATTGATTTGAGGCTTCTACGATCTGTATTATGTGTAGTGTTGTCTTCCAGAGTCATCGCATACAAATTATTGGAATCTAACTCACCAATTTCGAGAGCTTTTGCAAACATGGATATGCATATGTAGAGAATCTAACTCAGTGGGTCTCGCGGTTTGTGAGAAAGAGTAAGTAGATCGTAGAGTATATTATTATTTAAATTGCAGAATATTTACAATTTTTTTAAAGTAATTTCTACTTATGATCTTATGTTTTTAAAAGTAAATTTTACTTATTTTCATAATTTAAGGGGTGACATTGTTGTCAGGTCTCTTGAACATCTTTTCTATTCCCTTTTTCCTGAGTGAGGTGTGAAGGATACTCGCAAAATCCTTAGTGACCACAATGTTGGCCTTCTATGTATCTAAGTATCTCATTCAGTTCTTTTTCTCCTACCCCATTATTATGATAAATGACAACTCGTCAAATTCCAATGCCATCCATCCAAATAGTAACAAAATGAAACACATAGATTAACCCCCTAAACATACAAGTGTGGATCGAAAAAAACCAAAAAGTGGACTTTGAACCAGAGCCCTGAGGTGCTTGTACTCTACGTGTGGAATACTAAAAGTGGTGTGAACATGTAGTAAAGTTAAAAATGGAACATACCATAGTATTTTCAATGGACTAAAGATCCAATGGTGAGATTTGATATCAGGCCTGCTAATAATTCATAACTCCCTTCAATCTTGATTTCACTCCTGCCCTGTGAAAAGCAAGCAAACTACTTATTTTGGGTTGAGAGGGGTTTTGTAAAATAAAATTAACGACAAACTTTTTCAAAAACGAATCTAATTCCCTCTTCCATGATTTTGGTTTTGTTTAGAATCATTTTTAGTATATTTGATTGAGAGGGGTTTTGTAAAACAAAATTAGTGATTTTTTTTTAAAATTAAAGTAATTCCCTCTTCCATGTTTTTGGTTGTGTTTAAAAGTATTTCTAGTGTATTTGGGATATTTATCATAATAATAATAATCTAATTTTAAGATAATTTTTTATATAACTATTTTGTTGTTATAAATTATGGAGTAGACAGGTACTTTTGGAATTTGAATGCGAGGATTTTCAAGGGAAACATTCTTTTAACTTGGTTTTATTCAAAAAAATTAAATGTAAGAAGGAAACAACTCGTCTTAATTTAGTTTTATTAAAAACATTCAAGTGTAAGAAAGAAACATGTTTTCTTAACTTGGTTGTATTAAAAACATTTAAGTGTTCTTGCATATTAGGTGGGTGCAAAGAAAAGGGAATATATAGTAAGTGGATTTAATAGTTAAAAACAAGTGTTAGTTTCTTAAATGTCAGATGTCAAATTTTGAAGGAGCGAGGTATGTACCTTATTTAGGTTAAATATATTTGAAATGTTGGGTGAATGGGGTTGTAAGACTCTATGTTAAATGGAGTCCTCTGATGAGCCTTACTATTGCAGCAAGAATGTCGCAACTCCTAGGGCCACTGACTTTACTTTATCAACTCGGGGTTTCGTACAAGCTTGGAGGTGACAATGGTATATGCACAGTAGATGCAACAGTCTAATGTTGTTAGTTTTCAACTGGGGTGATGGACCACTAGGGTTTTCAAAATTTTCTTGTATTTAATAGAAGGAGTCTGACTACTAACAATGAATGTATAGCTAATATTTAATTAAATAAATTAAATATGTGCCTATTGAAGAAATTAATGTTACTAAAGGGAAAATTCTATGAAATGCCATGAAATCATCTAGCTAGCAAATGACATAAACTACCTACAAAAGAGAACTAGTCTAGCCTTCCATTTAATCATCTAGTTATTTGGACTAACTGGATGTGGAAATTTATTCTATCACTCTATGATTTATATATGCATACACTAACTATCTCATGTTGAAATTGCAGAAAAAAGAGTCTTTTGATTTCTACATTAGAAATGTAGATGCTAAGTTAAACAATCTGATCTTTGCAAGGTAGAAAGGCATGGAAGAGATGGTATAAAATGGCAATGAGAGGCATGGAAGTAAAGTGGAGGGCCTACCCTGGGCTCATACTATCATTTATACTCAAAACAAGTTGAAATAGGATGGTACAAGAGATTATGTAGCTATTATAGGAACTGCTACATGATTTCCAAGTTTACTACAGGATGTCCTTGTTTTCTACATGACGTTAGCTGAAGGCCATAGGAAGATAAGGAAGGTGAAATGAAGTGCTAGGAAGATGTGTTACATAGGAAAATGACCTCCTCACCAGCTCAGAGGGGAAAAACATGATAACTGAAGGACTGACAAAGTTCACAAGCCCAGTTTTCAATCTAACGATGTCTAGACACTAGCAACCTACTTTATAAAGCTTCCTAACAAGGCTAAGGGTGTGTAGTGCGTAGGTTAACCCTACTTGTTACCTCGGGAGGAGTGTTAATGACCCTAAATGAGTTTCTATGGGTCAAGGGAACAAGTTGACCGAGAAATATTCTGAGATTCTCTACTATGTCAGCTCACAAAAACAGGGAAACATCAGAACTCGGCCTGTTTGGAGGAAATACTAATTCCTAATGGAGTCTACAAATGGGAAAGAGCACAAAAGCATGGAAACATCCCTTCTTTTGTGTAATGGAACTCATGAAGGACTTGGTAACCCTATCCTCACATGCTATATATACAAGGCTAGGGCCATTAAGGGGTCGAACCATTTGAAAGGATTGCCTATTTGACTGTCGAGCAGAGTCTCTAACGAAGGCATTAGAATAGGTTAAGAAGGGGGAGAGAGAGAGGAGATGGAGGGCTAAGGGAATGCTAATACAAACGATGGTTGTAGTCACTCTTTCTACATCAATATAGAACTACAATTGTGTTGTCCACTCTACAATGTTGGTAGTATAACACGTTTATATGTTTATGCAATGTCGTTATTATGAGTGGCGTAGATATATGCAACTAGATATATTTATATATTCATGAATTGTTTATCAATGTGTTATGCTATGATATTAAGCTTGTGTGATCTATGTGTAGGTTTTGATCTAGAGGTGGCTCAGGGGTCTTCCACCTAGCTACATTATGCTCTCCAACAACACCACACTAAGACTCGAGGTAATACATCCTTCTTCCTTCTTTGATATTCATTTGTTAAACATATATAAGTATGCATCTTTGTGGTAGCTGCAGCTAATCTTATAGTTTTCCAAGGATCCCAAGGAGATCCTACGGGGTTTCTACATCATTCAAATGGCCATTAATTAATCCTTATAGAAGAATTGGTGACTCTGATAGGGACTACACTTAGTTCCCATTTTCCCAGAAAGTTCATAAATCTCTCTTCCTTATAGGCCTTCTTTTACTTCTTCATTCCCTTTCTGACCACTCAGGACTATACAACACCCTTCTCTCAATGCTCAACCCTAGATCTAATCTGCACAACCTATGTTTTGATCATGTTTCCTCACTAACGTTGTCTTCTAGTGCAAAAAATGTTTTATAAAGCACTGTGGCCTCACAAAAAATGCGTTAGTGTTGCAAGTTACCCTCTATAGCCTCTAGTATAGAGCGTTAGCCAACCATTCTTTGATAAAATAGACTACTCCATGACCTCATGGGTTGGGAAATCATCTTGTAGACTGATAAGGGATCTCTAGTTGTGCTTGTTTGACTGATCTGTGTCCTGGAATTTTTTTTTTTAAGAAAATAGCTTTACTTCTTAAATTTTTTGTTTTCATAATATAAAAAATACAAAATTTGTACTGTTTTCTACTTAGTTGGTTAGATCTGCATTATTTGGCTTCAAAGGTTGTTAGTGAGAATTGAAAGTTATGTCGGTTGTGCTAGTGTTTTACTGAAGTGCATGCATGGTATATATATTCGCGTATAAATGACTCTTCCTTTGTACAAGAAGCTTATTCATCGAAAGTGAAAACTTACAAGAATTGTTTTTGCTTGATTTGAGTTAGAGTCCCATATAAATTCACACATCAACACCCCTAAAAAAAACACTAACAAAGCACATTTAAAATCTACCTAATAAAATCAATCAAAAACTCTTTTTAGAGTAAAGGCATATTAGTTTAGGCTAGGATATTGGTCTAGGCAGTGTGAGTTAATGACCGAGGATCATACACCGAAACTAGTGTCATTAAAGGGAGAAATCCTTCTGCACTCATACTATCTTGGACCACTACAATAAAAGTGGAGCTAAACACGAGACACCATCGGACTGTAAGTGAAGGTGGCCCACCTTCGCTTACATATCCTTTAGTTGTTTTTTTTATTGGAGATCCATTCAAGGATATCGAGGCTGAATAGGGGACTTACGTATCTTACCGACATAGCGTATTATCTGTGACTATGTCCCCCCCAGTAGTGTCTATGGTTTGAGGTATCATTAGTGGCCATACTTTTAGGGACAAACACAAGCTGATTAGGGCATGCTACCTTAGTAGCTAACACAGATGAACCTACATTATCTTCGGTTTTTAGGAGGGTGCTCATCTTCATGAGCGTACTTGGCGCCTTAATATGAGGTTTAGGTGAAGCTCAAGACTAATAATAACTGTACATTTGGCCAACTCTCTCTGTTATTCATTTTCATACTATGTTTAATCTCTAGTTATCGGTTCTTATTAGACAGGGTCATTTCCCTTTTCTTTTTGATTGATTTCCTTAGTTTATATTTTATTTTTTGAGTGCTAGATTGTTATCACTAAGACATTAATAAATATCACTGTAAAATCTATTGATAACATTTATCAGTCATTACGGCTACATCTGGCCCTTGTCGTCAATCTAGACAATTGTTAGGTCTTCCCCCACTCACTATGGAGGATCCGTTGAGCCCTAGGAAAGAGAATTCCACATCTTCGAGCAATCAGCCTTTGATATCTAACACAGAATTAGTTTGGAAATCTCAAGATTCAAGCTTACCGAAAGATTTATTTACTGAAAGTTTCATTCCTCCATACAATCCTCCGATCAGGAATCCGTTGGGACCACTCTTGATTCAAGTTGCAGTTGTACCTCCTATGTCTTTTGTTGGACCTATCCCTACCATCCCATTGATGACTAATGGTTCGTGCGATTTTGTGGACACATTTGGTCCACTACCACCTGCCTATTGACAGTTAGTACCACACCTCTGATGGAAAACCCCGCTATCCCATACGTCCTAGGTTCAAACTCTATCATGACACCCACCATGAGTGTTAAAACATATTTGGGCACTACAAGCGCAATCACATATGCCAATAAAGGAAGGGATCTTAAACCCCTAAAAGTGTTGTTTCATACCCTAAAGGATCATGGTCAACTGATTACATCATTTCCCAGAAGTTCCACCTGAAAAACTACTCAGAACTGGTCAAAACTGACCCATACGGACTGCTCCTTGGTCAAAGTGTGATGCATCTCACCTATTACACATGGGAGGTCTGATTCATACTAAAAAGGCCTTCTATAGGGTGCAATGGGTGAGAGTAGACAAATGGTAGAGGCAGTTGGCTAAGTGGAAACCTAGAGAATCTTCTAGAAACTGCTCATATGACACTTGCCTCTCTGAATTCGCCCAGCGATGAGTAAGAGATCATGAAATTTCCAAGTGGAACAAAGAAATATCAATGAAATGAAACTAATCAAAAACCCAAAAGCTTACTCACCCCCCCGGCAAATATCTATATATGGGTCCCTCATCACAGAGATCTAGAGGCTGAAATTTTGTATTTTGTAAGGAAGTGTTGTTGGTTTCTCTTTGAGACATTGTATTGTTGGGTGATCTTGGTTTTCATGAGGTGAAGAGGTCTTTCATGCTGGGAGGATGATGTTGGATTAGACAGCTGGGTTGTAATCCTCTCTTCTACTTCTACTATCAATAAAGTTATTTGAGTTTTCCTCCATATACTTGTGTGTTTATGAATCTTGTATTTGTGTATACAATTATATTGTTAATGTACTTCTGATTCTACATTGTTTATGGTATCATAAATCTCTATGCTTTGATGGTTTCTTATTTCTCTGCCTCTACAGGTGTTCTTTGAAGTAGGACAAGTGAGAAAGGAGTGGAAAGCTCTATCAAAGGAGAGAGGAAACAAGCAAGGAGCCAAGCAAAAGATTAAGGTTGGTGCTCTCTCCTTCTCTCTTATCTATCATCCATAAAGGAAAACACAAGTTACTTTGAATTGTTTTTTTCTAACATAGCTACCCATCTTAGTGGGACTAGCAGATCAAATAGAAACTAGTTTTCCCGAAAACAATGAGTGGAACCCAGTACATATCGGGTTTCGCCCCTTCTGTCTCAGCTCTCGGACCTTCGGCAAGTGCTACATATAGCAGTCCTTATAACACTCACTATAGCACAATTAGCAAGGGTCTCATCAACCACCCTATGGTCGGCATCCATTGTTTAGTTCTAACCCCCAGGTTCATAGGCCTGGGGGCATAGTTCCCAATATGCATATACTGTTGGGAACATAACAGTTCCCCCTCCATTTATCGAATAGCAGGGATAGTCACTGATAGATATGAACCATTGTTATGTCAGTCAAGGACCTATAGTTAATTACATGGCGAGCGGGATCCCTCAACAAGGTCCCAATCAATCCATATGGGCACCCCACTCTCAACCTCAAATGAGTCAAGGTGGCATTCCTTATCGTGGGGGCACTTACAACCCCCACTCTAACAATCCCTATGGAAACACACAGTACATGACTATACCACAAGGAAATAACTATTCCACGCATCCTGTGTATAATATTGGGAACTGTTAGAGCCTATATTTACCTTAGGCTGAAAAGGTAAGATTCTAGGTCCACATCAAACCATGCTCAGCCTGGTAGCTAGCCCTACCAGGTCAGGAGAGGGCTCTCTCCATGTCAATCTCGGCAAATTATAATCACTAAGGGCTTGAGATGACTGAGTTAACTACTGATCTTAGGCTAGGTATAGATGTAAAGGAGTTTGATTGAATAAATGATGATTTTGTGGGCTCTAAGGGAAAGGCAGATCTTGGGTGCAGGGAATGAGGCTCAGTCTTGCAGGGATCTCAATGGGGCAAGGTAGGAAACTATATTTGGCACTCTAAATCAAGTGAGATGGATGGATCAGACAAAATAGGAGTTGAATAGGGCAAGAGAAGCCATCGATCCTCTCCAAACAGTGGAAAACATCAAAAACTAAAGCAAACTTCAAGTAGAGCACTACAATTTCAATGTATTCTACTTACACTCTTGTTTGATTTAGTTGAGAAGAAATAAGAGATAAATGATTTACATAACACATGAATAAATTCACAAAGACATAAGAAAGCACTATACCAAAACAAATGCCACAGGAATCCCAAAGAGTACTGCAAACCCTCGTCTCAATTCCTTAGCCAAAATACTGATATGAGTGTACAATGAAGCTCCTTAATTTCTCAAGAGTCCAACCATGCTAATGACTGAAAAAACACATAATATAGACAAAGCATAGCTCATCCTTGCCTCTAGGGGTCAAGCTCACATGTTTAGGAGCTAATCCAACTGATACTAAACTAGGAACTAGAAATCAGGCAATGAAACAGCATGCCTCTAGACACAAGGGAACTGATTCATTCAATTTCAAACAACTTTTTAACTAATGAATCTACCTAACAAAGAGAGAAATTGACATATTTACAT
The DNA here is from genome assembly GCA_000404065.3 of Pinus taeda. NCBI lineage: Eukaryota > Viridiplantae > Streptophyta > Pinopsida > Pinales > Pinaceae > Pinus > Pinus taeda. The sequence goes on along the minus strand of APFE030937184.1, from coordinate 172,224 downwards.
CATGACCCATCAATTTACATGAAATTACATCACAATTTGCCATTAAGAAAGTGAAAAAGTCAAACTAGCCGCACCTAATTTCTCTATGTAGAGCGCCTGTTTGGAGCCACTTTTGGAGGCCTTCTCGGTGTCCAAATTTGCCCCAAGTGTGCTTGTTGAAAAGGCCTACATGTCCACAAAAATCAAATCTCCTAAGACTGCTTCCTGTGTGTCAAAATAGGGGCAGTAAGGTCATTTTTTGAGTGTTTTTGACCCTTTTGAGGGCTCAAAACCTGTCCAAATTTCTTGGCCATAAGTAGGCAAGCATAATTCTTCATGCCAAATCGAAAAATTCTGAGTTTTTATGATTTAGAGGCTCCTAGCAAAAGTGAGCGCCACGTGGCATGGCGCATAGGGAAAAAATTCCTGTTTTTCGTGCCAAAAACTTCCAAAATGCAAAAAGTGCTCCAAATTTTTTGAAATTTGGGCTGAGTCTTCTGTATCAAGAGCTATGTTGGGCCAAGGAAGCCTCAGCCAATATCTGAAGTTTATCTTGCGTTTTTTGCCTTCTCGATCTCTTCTTCAATTTGGCCTTCAAGCTCCTGATTCTAGCTTGGCACACCATATTCCTTGACAAATAATGATATGCGATGTTTCTCAACATATTCTTCTCATTGATGGCTTTCTCCAACAACCTCTCTAAGTGGATGTTGGCTCTTTGAAGCCAAGGCTCCCAATGCTTGCTAATGTGTGAGTTTTCTTGATGAGATTTACGGTGATTATTTTTTTTGCTGCCAAAGGTATGTTTGTATGAGGGGATGTGGAGGGAGTGTGGAAGAACTGTGTATGAGAGGTTGGGTAGATTGTTTATAGGGCTTTTGAGAGAATGAGGGGGTTTTAGGGAATGCTATTTAGAGTTTGGGAAAGCAATTAGGGTTTAGGGATTTTTGTGGTTTGGAAAAGTAGGATTGGGGATAGGGATATAAGATTTTGTTTTGGGATTACGGGAATTAGGTAATAGGGGAAGAAAGTAGGAAAATGAGTGAGGGAGTGGAAAGCTAAGGGAATGACTTGGCAGCCAAACAACAATGCAAACCCTAGGCACTGTTTCCTTTGAGAGATACAAGAGGTAGGGTTTTATTTTTCTTTACATGATCACCATAAAACTTAAAGAAAACTCCTCCACTAGCAACGAAAATATGGTGACTTACTTAAACATTCGAAGATTTAAGCAATTTTGGCAGCTTGAGAGAGTTTAGGATAAATTGGGCTTGGGAGCTCTATGTGTTGCGCCATAAACCCAATGCGTAATGCTTTTTGTAGGAGACTGTTGGAGACCTTCTCGGTGTCCAAATTGGGTGCAGGCTAGCTCGTTGGAAAGTTTATTCAGTATAATTTCTAAAACAGCTATAATTTTTAAATTTGGAGTTCATTTTCCCTATCAAAAAGAAAATCTCCTAAGACTGGTCGAAATGTGCAAAATGAGGTTGCTTAAAGGCAGAGTGTTGTTGCAGTCAACGTTTGAAGGTCTTCCTCAACTCCAAATTGAGCTCATGGTAGCTCATTGGAAATATCTTTGTGTTTAGTTATCATTTTACCCATCAATCAGGTCATTTGGCCAATCAAGCTAGGAGAAAACTTGATGTTCCCAAGGTCACTTTAGAGGTGCCTCAATTATCATGAGGCAGCTGTATTTTTGAAATTTCTCTAAAACCATGACACCTGTATAAAAAGTGAAGGAGGTTTTTCTTCCTTGGCCTATTTTGGAAAAAACAAATCTCTCAATTTTTCCAAATTCATCTTTTCTTGCTCAGAAACATCATTGGAGTAAAACCTATCCTGATCTGTGGAATAGGGGATTTGTCGAAATGAAGTGAAAGGAAGGGGATAAAGGGCTTCTAAATTCTTGAGAAAATTTTTGGAAGTAGGGAGGGGTGTGAGGAAGCAGGGGAAAGTGGAATTTGAAAGAATGAGTGAGGGGAAAGGGTCCAAAAGGCCAAAACATAGGCCCAACCTAGAAAGTTGCCAAGTTGTAGCAAGAAACTAGGGTTTGTGGAAAAATGAGGAATTTGGGGGATCTCAGTGATGGGAAGTGTTTAATAAGGTACATTAAGGATAGGGGAAGGTGTATGAAAATCTGGATACAATCTTTTCTAATGATTTGACCATCCAGTAGAAATTACCTTCAAAACCGTAGGAGAGGGAAATGAACTTCACCTAGGCGCAACTGAAGCATGAACAAGGCGTAAATGACCGAGTGGAACTTGACATGATGAAGACAAGCCTTTGAATGATGGTACACTCAGCTGAACGGTGACATGGACCGACATTTGGACAACTTTTAAAGGAGTAAAATCGAACCCTAGACCTAATGCCTAGTGATCAAGCTTTTCCTGAAGACTCACTGAAATGACGAAATTTGACCTTGACACCTTAAAATCATTTTGTAAGAGCATGTTTGATCACTAGAGGAAAGTTTCAAAGACTAACACTAACACTGGCTCCAATGGGGATGGTAGCTCCTTGGAGGTGCCATGAATGACAGATCTTTGGGAGAGCAGACCCATGCCTTATCTATTGGGCAATGGAGTCAAAAAATCAAGTGGAAATGCATCACTGAAAAATGACGACTTGATGAAAAAAATTGACTCTCACTCAACTAAAAACTGACTCGATACTTAAACACAACTGAAAAATTGGAAAATATGCTCAAAATGAAGCTTAGTCAATACAACCTACTCTAGTTGTTCCATTCATCGCCTGATCAAGTGAAATGAAATAACCAATAAAACCAAGTAAGTATTCTAGCCACTATTTGAATTCTCCGCAAGTGCTCGCTTATGAACAACAAGAGAGAACTACTGAAAGGCAACTCCCATGAAAACTTGTGAACAGATCCGTTGAATGATATGGATTCTCTATCTGCCTCCAAAAACACTGCATAAGGATCTCGAAATTCATGCACACTGGGACTTAACTCATCCAATGGATTACTTCTCTTCTCCTCATACCATGAATGAAAACTTTGTTTTGAGCTTTGTGACAAGACTCCTACTAAAAATGACAAAGAAACCAGTTGCCAGATCAAATTTGTATTAGTACACTTCTCAAGCTCACAAATAGGAGAAGGACTTTGACTATAGACATCATCCAACACATTATCTATTGGATCATGAAAAACTTGAAAAGACTACTGCAACCCATTTTCTATTGGTTCCAATGAGATTACATGACTTCCTACAGGCTGCTCATTTGAAGATATACTATGCAATTTACCCTTCAAAAACTGAAATGATTCAAAACAAAACGGTACGGAATCATCTTGTATCATTTGATCATATGTTCCAACTTCCATGTCTTCATCTGCAACTTGACAATCAATGGCATTCGGGGGCTGCAAATCTGGATATGAGAAGTCTTGAACAAGGTTTTCATTGCTCTCAAGATGGTCCAGATCAAGACTTGTCGAGAGTTGATTTCTGATTGCATGAATGTTGTCTCTGATGAACTGAAATGAAGCAAAACAAAAAGGCAAAGACCCTTCACTTAATTCAAAATTTGTTGTACTCTCCTCCTCACTGTCATAGCTGATATGCATCAGTTGATCACTGTATTCGAGCTGCTAAAAGTGAACTTCTTCCTCCCAAAAACTAGTTGTTGATTCGTTTGCAAGATTAGCTTCTATTTGGAGAACATAATCATCATCATACTGATCAAACTGAGGCAAATCATCAGTATAAAACACATCATCAAGCATACATGTCATATCAACAGATCTTTCTTCTCCAAGATGATCTATAAAACAATCATTATCATATCTATGAAAACTAGGATAAGAAAGAAGATGTTTTGGAGCAGCCATTTGTTCTTCTTTGATCAGCGAGTGATGGGCTTGAACACTATACTCATTCCTTGTGGTGATCATTTGCATCATATCTTCTATTGCACTTACCAAAATATCAAGCTTTACCTCTAGAGATGTCGATTCCTTTGGATCTATGCTTTTCATCTCTTCTTCCTTCAACTTTGCCCTTCGGATCAACAAATGCGCCTCTACATCTACTGCACTGTTCTACATCTCTTCAAGTGTTACAAGATTTCTTTCTCTCAATTGAAACTCCATTTCCGGATGAAAGGCACCCGAGTAGTGCAAGAAAGAAGATCCATGAGGAGGTCATATATTAACAGGCATCGAATAATAAACTTAGTTAAATCTGGCTGAAAACTATTGTACTGTCTCCCCTGGAAATCTTTTCAACTAGTTATACTCTTCTATAATCAAGAAAGGGTTCTGTCTTACCACCCACTTGTCGAGGAAAACTTTGACGAACTGCTGGAAATCTGAGATGCTCGCATCAGGAAGGGTTTTGAACCAACTCTTGACTTTTCCTTGCAAAGAAAGAGAAAAAAGCCTTATACTGACATCTTCTTCATCAACTTCAAAAAGGTCAAGAAAGGACTCAAAATTTAATACATGTCTCTCAACAGTGATATTGTCGCGTTCACCATCAAATCTTGGTAGATAGAGATCATGATTTTTAGGGAAAGCATGGGATATAGGAGGTAAAATTAGAGGCTTGTATCAATCTAGAATTTTACAAGGTATAGGGGTATGTACAAAAGGTATAGAATCAGTCTTGGTCTCACTAGGCTCATTAGTTTGAAGATGGTCATCATGAAATTTGGGAAAAGGGTCTTGATCAATCTCAAAGGCATGCAACTCTTTGGTATTTACAATCTTCAAAGGGAAGGAATCAAATGCAGGCCGAGGATCTTTTCTCAAATACAATATACTTTGCAAAGCCTTCTTGACATTCTCGGGAAAAGGGAAGAAATAATTTACAACAAAGAAAAAAATGTCTTGGATGAAATTCCAACTTGAATACCTCATCTTTCCTTATTGTCCTTTCATGTTTTTGTTGGTCGGGTTCATCCTCTAATGGAGTCTTTGGATCTGATCTTGAAAATGATTTGGAATAGCCGGGTGAATGATTTCAGCCTTTCTGGTGTCTGATCGCGTCCACCATCAACAAACAGATCTAACTTGATACATGTACTGGGGCAATTTGCAAGTCAGATGTTTAGTTCATAAGACTAGACCGAAGATTGACTGAAGTAGCTTTTATCTACTTCTGCTAATGCAAACCAAAAGCGTTTCGAAGGCTACCTGGCATAACTTCAAGCTCCGTCTGTAGTTTATAAACCAAGAACACTAACAAACAAATAAGATTTTCTTCCCTAGTATGGTCGCCACCATGTTAGAGCCTAGATTTACCTCACGCTAAAAAGGTAAGATTCTAGGTCCACATCAAACCACACTCAACCTGGTAGCTAGCCCTACCAGGTCAGGGTAGGGCTCTCTCCGGGTCAATATCAGCAAATTATAATCACTAAGGGCTTGAGATTACTGATTTAACTATTGATCTTAGGATAGTTATAGATGTAAAGGAGTTTGATTGAATAAATGATGATTTTGTGGGCTCTAAGGGAAAGGCAGATCTTGGGTTCAGGGAATGAGGCTCAATATTGCAGGGATCTCAATGGGGCAAGGTAGGAAACTATATTTGGCACTCTAAATCAAGTGATATGGATGGATCAAACAGAGGAGGAGTTGAAGAGAGCAAGAGAAGCCATGGATCCTCTCCAAACAGTGGAAAACATCAAAAACTAAAGCAAACTTCAAGTACAGCACTACAATTTCAATGTATTCTACTTACACTCTTGTTTGATTTAGCTGAGAAGAAATAAGAGAGAAATGATTTACATAACACATGAATAAATTCACAAAGACATAAGAAAGCACTATACCAAAACAAATTCCACAGGGATCCCAAAGAGTACTGCAAACCCTCGTCTCAATTCCTTAGCCAAAATACTGATATGAGTTTACAATGAAGCTCCTTACTTTCTCAAGAGTCAAACCATGCTAATGACTGAAAAAAACACATAATATAGACAATGCATAACTCATCCTTGCCTCTAGGGGTCTAGCTCACATGTTTAGGAGCTGATCCAACTAATTCGAAACTAGGAACTAGAAATCAGGCAATGAAACAACATGCCTCTAGAAACAAGGGAACTGATTCATTCAGTTTCAAACTACTTTTTAACTGATGAATCTAACTAACAAAGTGAAAATTTGACATATTTACATCATGATCCAACAATGTACATGCAACTACATCACAATTTTCCATTAAGAAAGTGAAAAACTCAAACTAGCCAAAACTAGGTGAAAAACAGAGCAATAATTGGTCAAACTGGCAACATTTCCTCTATGCGTCGTGCCTAATTTCTCTATACATAGTGCCTATTTGGAGCCAATTTTGGAGGCCTTCCCAGTGTCCAACTTTTGTCCAAGTGTGCTTTTTGAAAAGGTCTACCTGTCTACTTTCCATCTAGAGTGGAATTTGTCAATTTGGTCTTCATTTTCCCTGTCAAAAAGCAAATCTCCCAAGACTGCTTCCTGTGTGTCAAAATAGGGGTAGTAAGGTCATTGTTTGAGTGTTTTTCAATTTTTTGAGGGCTCAAAACCTGCGCAAGTTTCTTGGCCATAAGTAGGAAAGCCTAATTTTTCATGCCAAATCCAAGAATGTTGAGTTTTTGTGATTTAGAGGCTCCTAGCAAAAGCGAGTGCCACGTGGCGCGGCGCATGGGGCAGAAATTCCTGTTTTTTGTGCCAAAAACTTCCAAAATGCAAACATTGCTCCAAAGTTTTTAAAATTTGGGTTGTGTCTTCTCTATCAAGAGCTATGTTGGGCCAAGGGAGCCTCAACCAAGATCTAAAGTTTATCTTGTGCTTTTTGCCTTCTCGATCTCTTCTTCAATTTGGCCTTCAAGCTCCTAATTCTAGCTTGGCACACCATATTCCTTGAAAAATAATGATATTCCATGTTTCTCAACATATTCTTCTCATTAATGGCTTTCTCCAACAATCTCTCTAAGTGGATGTTGGCTCTTTCAAGAAGAGACTCATGATGCTTGCTAATGTGTGAGTTTTCTTGATGAGATTTATGGTGATTAGGTCTTTTGCTGCCAAAGGTATGTTTGTATGAGGGGCTGTGGAGGGAATGTGGAAGAACTGCATATGAGAGTTTGGGTAGATTGTTTGTAGGGCTTTTGAGGGAATGAGGGAGTTTTAGGGAATGATATTTAGAGTTTGGGAAAACAATTAGGGTTTAGGGATTTTTGTGGTTTGGGAAAAATAGGATTAGGGATAGGGATATATGATTTTGTTTTGGGATTATGGGAATTGGGTAGTAGGGGAAGAAAGTAGGAAAATGAGTGAGGGAGTGGAAAGGTAAGGGAATGACTTGGCAGCCAAGCAATAGTGCAAACCCTAGGTACTATTTCCTTTGAGAGATACAAGAGGTAGGGTTTGATTTTTCTTTACACGATCACCATAAACCATAAAGAAAACTCCTCCACTAGCAATGAAGAGATGGTGACTTACTTTCATATTTGAAGATTTAAGCAATTTTGGCAACTTGAGAGAGTTTAGGATAAAATTGGGCTTGGCAGCTCTATGCACCACGCCACAAACCCAATGTGTAACGCTTTTTCCAGGAGACATTTGGAGGCCTCCCTGATGTCCAAATTGGGTGTAGGATAGCTCATTAGAAAGCATATTGAATTTAATTTCCAAACCAACTATAATTTTTCAATTTGGATATCATTTTCCCTATCAAAAATAAAATCTCCCAAGACTGGTCAAAATGTGCAAAATGAGGCTACCTAAAGGCAGAGTGTTGTTGCAGACAACTTGTGAAGGTCTTCCTCAACTCCAAATTGAGCTCATGATAGCTCATTGGAAAGATATTTGTGTTTGGATATCATTTGACCCATCAAGAAAGTCATTTGGCCAACCAAGCTAGGAGGAAACTTGACTTTCCCAAGGTCACTTTAGAGGTGCCTCAATTATCGTGAGGCAACTGTATTTTTGACATTTGTCTAAAACCATGACACCTGTGTAAAAAGTGAAGGATATTTTTCTTCCTTGGCCTATTTTGGACAAATCCTCTCTCAGCTTTCCAAATTCATCTTTTCCTGCTCAGAAACATCGTTGGAGTAAAACTTATCCTGATGTGTAGAACAAGGGATTTGTCGAAAAGAAGTCAAATGAAGGGGATAAAGGGCTTCTAAATTCTTGAGAAAATTTTTGGAAGTAGGGAGGGATGTGAGGAAGTAGGGGAAGGTGAAATTTGAAAGATTGAGTGAGGGGAAAGGGTCCAAAAGGGAAAAACACAGGCCCAACCTAGAAGATTGTCAAGTTGTAGCAAGAAACTAGGGTTTGTGGAAAAATGAGGAATTCAGGGGATCTCAGTGATGGGAAGTGTTTAGTAAGGTACATTAAGGATAGGGGAAGGTGTATGAAAATCCAGATATAATTTTTTCTAATGATTTTACCATCCAAGAGAAATTACCTTCAAAACCCTAGGAGAGGGAAATGAACTTTACCTAAGCGCAATGAAGCATGAACAAGGTGTAAAATGACCAAGTGGAACTTGACATGATGAAGACAAGCCTTTGAATGATGGTACACTTAGCTGAATGGTGACATGGACTGACATTTGGACAACTTTGAATGGAGTAAAATCAAACCCTAGACCTAATGCCTAGTGACCAAATTTTGCTTGAAGACTCATTGAAATGACAAAATTTGACCTTGACACCTTAAAATCATTTTGTAAGAGCATGTTTGATCACTAGAGGAAGGCTACAAAGACTGACACTAACAGGAAAAACATGATGGTAGGACCGCGAGGATCCTCAAGTGAGTTGTCATTGCCTTGGTCTGATTCGAGGGCATCAAACACCTTGCCTTATTTTTCGACACTTGGTATCCCTTGTACAAACTCACCAACAACCCCATCTATCACAACTTGTTATGGCCTCCAATCCTACACAAAATTCTGAGGGACATCTTGAAGTTCGAAGGGAAATAAGGGGAAGATCTGGGTACGCACATCACCACATATCATTTATGGTGTGTTTCTAACTCCATGGTGGATGATAGTATCCGGTTACAGCTCTTTTCTCGCACCCTCACTGCCAATGCAACTAAGTGGTACATTGAGTTGCCATGCACATTAGTTAATACCTTTGGCACTTTAGTGATGGAATTATTAAAGCACTTCCGACTACCCATCCACTATGAAATTAGTATGAAGCTCCTCACTTCTTTACGTCAGGACACTGCCACCCACATCTCTGATCATTTCCATGAATGGGGATGTAGGTCGAGGCTCATTAAAGATCCCCTCCCATACTATCTATTAGCATATTGGTTCTGAAAGTCTCTACTCTCTCAAATTGCTAAATATTTCACCTTAAGTGGTGAAGCCACAGAAGACCAATCCATTTGTCATGCCCAACAATTAGATTTAATATATTTGTAGTTTGGAACTTTATACGATGTCATTCCCAATTTCCCTCCCAACTCCAATGATCCCACTACTCACCAACCCAGAGTGCATGCCAATGGTATTATTGCCGCTATCTTAGGGGCTATTGTAAAACAACTCAGCAATCACATTGCCCTGTTTTCAGTTGACCCCTCTACCAAATTGACTGCTCTTCCTACTGCCACGATAAACTTTGTGCAGTCTACATAAAATCTCGATGGTAGGAACAAGAAGAATAAGAAAAAGACCTCTCCTTCTGAAGAGCAGTCAACAAAGCAATACAACACAAAGGAGAAGGTTGTTGTGCCCTCTAACAATGGAAAGGACAAATCTGCCAAATTCCCTTGCAAAATATGTGCGGAAGACCACATGACATATCATTGTCCATGTCTTCAGGAATTCATAGATTTCATTGCTAAAAAGGAAATTGGAAAGACCCCTGTTGTCCTAAAAAATCCTTTCCCTGCTCAACAACATCAACACCTTATTGAAAACCAACCCCCACCTTTGAAATGGTAGATATTCAAACTAGAGCCAAATCTTATGGAGCTCTAGTCACTAATGTTGAGGAAGCCTCCTCAAGTCAAAACCCACCACTGCCTAGTGATCTTCATATCGAAAGGCCAGTTGTTGATCTTGTAATTCATCCCCCAAAATGGCCACTTCATCGGACAATGCATAATAGATTTGCATGTGCTGCCCAAAACTACAGTATTGTAGAAGATTTAATGTAAGCACCATCAGCTATGTTGGCAATTGAAGTATTACAAACCTGTCCAGCACAAAGGAAAGATCTTTTGGAAATTTGTGGCATCGACCCTCAGGATTCCATGCTTGCAATTTTGACATGGACAAATGTAAACCTCCCCTTTCACACCAACTTGCATTTCAAGTGAAAATATTTTCTAAAGGGCACAGAGTACACATAACTGTCATGAACAAAGGTGCTTCTACATGCATCATGTCATCTTCATGTTGGCTCTCTTTGGGTTCTCATACCCTATCACCGCCATCGAATTCCCTTAAAGCCTTTGATGACCACACTTTCATCCCAAAAGGTTACCTAGCTAGCCACCCCATCACTTTGAGTGGGAAAATGGTGACGGTGGACATTGAAGTCGTAGATAGAAATCTCAATAATAATCTATTGTTGGGTCACAGTTGGACTTATACCATGACTGCCATTATGTCTACTATCTTTCACATCATCCTATTCCAATTAGATGGAAATATAGTCACAGTGGAGGAGTTGTCCTTTTGTAACCCTGATTATTCCCCATTACCTAGTGGCTCTGTACCCTTAGTGGGTGTCATACCTGACTCTTACATTAGTATCAGTATCAATCTATTGAAGGGCTCTTCCCTAATGGGTTGATTCCCTCTTCTGCTACTCACTATTCCACAGACAGTGTCTATGGTTTCATCTATTCCTCATGAACTGATCGATCCTTGGATCCTCCTGGCCCTTTCAGACACTGACACTTATGGAGAAAAAATGCTCTTGTCACCAGCTAAATTGGTCTACCAAGCCAGTCAATCTGCATCCAAATCTCTTGTCACTTTTGTCATAGCCAATGGTACCACCTCCCCTCGGATAACTGATCATTTTTTCAATCTCCTCAATCAAGTCCTACCTTCAGACAAAGCCATTAGAGAGATCATGAGTTGAGAAGAGCGAACTTGGGAGGACTCTCATCATCATGTTTTGTTATCTGATTTGGACATGATGCCTCTTCAAATCCTTTCATTTGATGCACCAGAAATTGTTTCCTCACCTTATATGACTATCCAAACTTTTGGCTTGGAGGGAAACATGGGTAACCTTTCAAAGACATTGCCCGTCAATATTTTTGTCAATTCAAGCCTCATGGAAAACATCTAGGTTGGAGCTAATTGCACTCCTGGGGAAATTGCAAGCTTCACTTGCCTTTTTAAGAAATTCCATGATTTATTCGCTTGGTCTTATGAGGAAATTCCTGGCATATATTTGTCTATTGTCAAGCATGAGATCAACATATATGGCAATGCTAAGTCTCTCCGCCAAAGGCTTCAACCAGTCCAAACCCACAAAATGGAAGCCATCAATACAGAGGTGGAAAAATTATTACATGTTGGTTTCGTCTACCCGTTCCCTTAACAAAGTGGGTTTCCAATTTCGTTCCCGTCGATAATAAACAAGGTACCATCCATGTATGTGTCAACTATCGGGACTTGAACGCCACGTGTTCGAAGGATAATTATCCAACATCGTTCATCGACCAAATCATCGATGACTGCACTGGTTGTGAATCCTTCTCATTCATAGATGGTTTCTCAAGTTACAACCAGATTTCCACAAAACCAGTAGACAAGCATAAAAGTGCCCTTATTTTCCCTTGGGGAACCTTTGTCTATCGAAAAATCCCATTCGGTTTAAAGAATGATAGAAAAAAATTTCAAAGGGCCATGGATTATGAATTTCATGATACCATACATATCACTCAAGCTTACTTGGATGACCTTCCAACCCATTCCAAGAAGAGAGCGCAACACCTAGATCATTTATGAACAATTTTTCTTAGGTGTCGGTTCTAGAACATACATTTGAATCTGCATAAATGTGTTTTCTTTGTTGAGACTAGATGCATACTTGGTTTTATTGTCTCCAAGTAGGAGATTAGGACTGATCTCGATAAGGTAAAGCAAATTACTCAGTTTCTCGAACCACAATTCATTTTGCATCTCCAACGTTTGTAGGGGAAAGCTAACTTGTTACAAATGTTCATCATAAATTATGCTGAGTTAACGAAAGGATTTATGCACCTACTTAAGAAGGGAGTACCATACCTGTGGGATGATCAATCTCAAGGATAATTTGATGCCTTGAAAAATGTGTTTATATCAGCCACACTACTCAGTGCTCCCAACTATGGGCGTGACTTTCTACTCTACCTGGAAAACCTCGCCATCCTGTCTAGGAATGGTCTTGGTTCAAACTGACGATGACCTAAGTGAGCATGTGATATATTATCTCTTGAAAGTCTTGGCTAGGCATGAACTCAGATATTCACATGTGGATAAGATGTCCTTGGTAGTTGTCTTTGATGTCAACCACTTCTAACATTTCATACAGTTGCAACGGACTACTGTCATCGCCTTGGAGAATCCCAAGAGACACGTTTTGTCTCATTAAGTCATTGGAGGAAAATACTCCAAATGGATAGTTATCCTCCAACAATTTGATTTGGTTTTCGCTACTCCCAAGGTGAAAAATTCCTTAGTATTCGGAAAACTTTTGTCAAATCTTCCCATTTTCGATCCTAACGAGATAGCCCATGATCCTCTTCCAAATTAATTTGTCTATTTTATCGACTATACTGACGCTTGGTATCATAACACTCTTATCTACCTCCAAGTGCAACATTTCTACCTTAAACTATCACTAGGTGACCATCGTCGCATCCACGACCAAGCATGGTACTATTTAGTGCTAATTGATACTTTATATGGTTGTAGCATTGATATAGTTCTTCGAAGTTTCCTAACCCATGAAGAGGTGGAACACGTTTTAAATGACTAGCATGCTGGGGCATGTGGTGGTCATATTTCTGGCATATCTACTGTTCCGTAAATCTTGCGCACAGGATACTACTAGCCAACAATGTTCAAAGATTGTATCAAGGCTATCCAGCAATGCCATCCTTGTCAATAATTATAAAGAAAATGCATGCCCCTCTAGCCCTACTTCATATGGTTATCTCTGTCGACCCCTTTTCCAAATGGTGGATTGACTTTGTCACTTGCAACCCCACTTCCTCTCTTGGACACAACTACATTATTGTAGTTGTGGAATATTTCACGAAATGGCCCAAAACCCTTCCCACTTTCCGAGCTGATGGAGAAGTGGCTACACTATTCCTATTCAATTAGGTCATTTATTGCTTTGGTGTGCCCCATACGATCGTGAAGACCATAGGTTAGATTCTTTCCTTACAAATCGATGTTTTACAAATAGTTGCAGTTTTACCCATCGAGTGTCAGATTCCTTCCTTACAAATTGATGTTGAAATATTTCCCGATACCACTAGTGAAGAAGAGCACCTACTATACCTAAATCGACTAGATGAAACCCATCGAGATACCAAATTGGCACTCGAAGCCCACAAGTTTCTGGTAAAGCCCAGTAAGACAAAAAGTTCAAGCCTCATTCTTACCAAGAGGGGGATCTTGTTTTACTCTAAGATAAAAAAATGACCTCTTGGGGGTAGTAATGCTTCAACCCTTTTGGCTTGGTCCATATGTCGTCATGAAAGCCCTCTCAAAATGGGCACAAAACTTTAGGACTAGGAAGGAGTCCCACTGGCTAAGCCCCGAAATGGGCTCTATCTAAAAATGTACTATGCCTAGTACTGCACTATGCATGTGCTTTGTAATTTTATGTATTTATAAGGTTTTCTTCTTTTTTATGTGACTATATTGTTTGGTATTTTTTGGGTAGTTGTCTCATACATATTTCTTATTGTGTAGATGTCTTCATTATCCTTAGCATATGTAGGATACACGGATGGTGCCAATCATCACACACAACACATTGCATGAGCTGCTTAGGTCACTTACACACCTGAGTTGGCACTGCTTTGTTTTGGGGGAGTCTTTCTTGGCACTGCCACCAACAATATTGCTAGTACATGCCCGTAATTTCACTTCTCACTGAAGCATCATCAAGGGACATCTCCAATCTAGTGGTCAAGTTAGAATCTCAACTTGCTGTTACGCAATTGACAAATCATTATCACATTCGTAATCCAATCTTGTTGCGTCATTATTTAAGGGTACGACTCTTGGAACGTCAATCTGATTTTATTACATATGAACACATTCCCTGAGAATTTAATAGAGTTGCTGATTCATTGGAAAACTATGTGTTATATTGGCATCTATCTCATTTGTTATAGATCCATGTATGAAAGTAAAAATTTACATAGATAAAATTTTACAAAAACACTTAAAAAATATTTACATCATCAAATACAAAAATAGCTATATATCTATATATATATATATATATATAATATATATATATATATAATATATATATATATAAATATATAGATAGATATATAATATATATATATATAATATATATATATATATATATATATACATATACATATACATATACACATATGCATACATACATACATACAAACATACATACATACATACATATATATATTGAATCCAATTTTTTACATCAAAAAATTTCCCAAAACTTGGGTTTTTTAAGTACAAAATGGCTACTAAGCCTAGCTATAAACACCCACTAGCTATACCATGTGCCTACTAATAGAGCATACTGCTCATGAAAAGACAATGCTGCTCTAGCTATCCTCCGAGGGGAACCACAAACCGCTTAGGCACACCGTGTGTCGCTACATGTGAGTGGGAATGTCCCTCATAGGAAGGGGGGGCACACCCATGCTCAAGCCCTTTAGATTCCTCAGAACCTCATGAAAACTCTCAACATCACCTCCACCTTTGGGTAGTTGGCCTCCTTGCCTCACTTGGAGAGGCTCACCTGCAGGATGCATCAGGGCCACATTTGTGTCAAGAAAAAAACTTCATGTGAGTACTTGTTCATCCATAAAATCAACAAAAACATAACATAAACATTCAAAAGCTTAAAAATACTTTGAGTACTCAAATAACCCTTCTTACCTTGATGCCTCTGATTTATACTAGGTGGAAAAATCATGTCAGGATCACTCGTGAATTCCATGCCCTCGTAGGCATAGTCATCTATCATCACAATCTGGCCAATGGCCATCCGAAGAAATCCTCTTCGAAAAAATGCCAGATGGATCCTGCTCCTATGCGAGTGTTGTGTTAGTGTCAGTCTTTGTAGCCTTCCATCAGGGATAAAAATTCACTCTTTCCATTTTCATTTTAGGAGTTCCAAACTAAAATTTTTCCATCATTCCATTAGGTCATGATATATTCATCCACTGATGGTTGTTTTCTCTTCAGCAAATCTAAATTTTTCCTTATAGACTATACTTGATGATCCTTCCTCAAACTGTCTTCGGTTATGGTTTCATAATCAATTTGTAGTTCATTTCATTAGGTCACAGGGCATCATTTCATTAGGTCTAGGGTTTCATAACCAAGGTCAAGAAACTGATTTCAAAATGTTAACAAAGGTCAGCAAGGGTATGAGGATGATCAATACATTAAGCATGATGGCTTGTAATTCATAGCTACTAAAATGATTATCTTTTTAACCTAATGTAATTTTCACCTCAAAAACATGTTTTTGAGGTGAAAACAGAGTATTTTAGTTTATTTGTATTTCATATGTAATCTTAAGTTCCTATATGTAATAATTTATCTCAACTGCACCAAATCATTTCTCCTTGCTGCTATATAGAGAAACACTCCAAAAATTCAGGTCAAATTGAACATTTATCCACCTGTAAAGATACATGAAGAAAAGACATTAAAATAGAGTTTTGAAAAAGAACAAGGAACATTAGAAAAGTGTTTTTTTTCAAGTGAAAAATCAAAATCTTCTTCTATTTAAGCCCTCATACTTCATTTTCAAATTCATTATCTTCATTTTCCAAGCAATAAGTGAAAGGGAAAAGAAAGGAAGGCGAGTTTAAGTGATTTTGAGAAAAAAAGCTTGTCGGTGCACTTTTGGCAGAGAGGCGTTGTGCTTTTGGCTGAAGCAGACTGGCGTTGTGCTTTTGGAGGCAGGCACTACACTTTTCACTCGGTGCTGCGCTTTTCCCCAACTTTCCAAAAACAAAATTGAATGGGCGCTACGCTTTTGTCATGGCACTGTGCTTCTGAGCGAAGGCACTATGTTGTTCCCAGAAGTGACCAAAAACCTCCAAATCTTCCAGCAAACCTCAAGTTTGTTTTTCTCTCCATTATTACAAGTAAGTACATGTCCTTAATCTTGGTTTTGGTTGTTAAATCTAAGTTAAAAGCATCATTGGTCATTTGTAATATCGAAACCCTAAATTCTCCCTAATTCTACCTAAACCCTAACTCCTTCCTATTCCTCTTAGCACCCAGCCCTACATTCTTAAAATCACCCTATCCCTTTTCCCTCTTTCACACTATTCCTTCACATTCCCTTTGCTCTCTCTTCCCCAAGAGCTCAAGAGACAAAATCCTTCCTCTAATTTCCCACTCCATTCATTTCCTAGTTGCAAGCCCATTTTCCATCCCCTCATTCCTCATTCCCACACACCTCAAACTTGCAAACATGAACTTGGAAGACCAATACTACGAGGAGGAGAACACAGGCAGTGATACCTCAGCTGATAGAGCCATGAAACCAAGAAAACCACACAAGGGAGGTAGGATTATCAAAGAGAAGCCACTAAACCTTAGGGAATTGCAGGCCTCAGAGTTAGCTGTCACATGCTTTAGGTACCTTGGCTACTATGAATTCTGTGAACTGGTTGAGAGAGTGCAATATCACCTGGAGCTCACTAGACTTTTTGTAGAACATATTCATGACAACAGGGTGACTCTTGATGGGGTAACTTCAAGGAAAATTTTAAGGATGGAAAATTTTCTTGAAGTTTAGAAACATTGGCGAATCTCATTAATCCCTAATATGCAAACTATAAAATGTTTATTGATATATTTGTAAAATTATTCAAATTTATAATGATTTTATATATAGTTTCTATATAATGTTGGCGATTTTAAAGGTAAAATAATTTTATATTCTAAAATTTGGGCGAATCACCTTTTATAAAAATTGGAAATTAGTGAATCTTTTTGTGGAAAAATCATGGAAAATTAGCCCACTGGGCGAACATTAGCCCCTAAAATTTTCCATGGGTAACTTCCACCATGTCATCTTCTATTATTGCATATGCTACCAGGATTTCTAATGTAGGGGAGAAGTGGTTCAAGTGACGAGATCTAGAAGAGTACTATTATGAACCTTATATCAAACCCTAGTACAAAAGTTAGCTGAAGAGATTGTTTCCTTTCAAGTTTCTTGAGAACAAGTATATCCCAATGATGAAAAGCATCATGAAGTATTTCACTTGTGAGGGTCAGTTCTCCAGGCTATATACTTATCATATCAGGCTCCTCATGCATTTTACCAGGGTGAGGATGTTAAACATTCCTTTATTACTTGTTCAGGAGTATTGAGAAGATGGCTTTTATTGTCCAAACGAAGCCTTACCCTCAACAGATGAGCAACCTTTATCATTACTCCCTGATCAAGTCATTGTGCTTCATCATCTCAGTCTCCTTAACATCCCTTGGGAGACCTTTATTTCCATGAGATCTTCAGGGGTCCTCAGATTCCTCCATTAGTGCCTCAAGAAGCAGGAGGACCTTCTAGCCCAGTAAAAACGTATGAGGAGGCCAAGGAGACAAGAACTACTGAGGTGCCCATTTACATGACATATCAAAGGGGCACTAGGATATTATTTGTAGCAAATAGGCAAGTGTTTTCTCCACAGAATGTGGATGGGGCCTTGCCTTCTTCATCAACTTAGAGGCAAATGCTAGCTCCATAGGATGTGGAAGGGGATTTTCCTTCTCATCAACATAGCAGGTACAGGTGCAGCAGCTGCACAAAGGAAAGGAAAATATGTCGGATGATGATGAGGAGGAAATAGAGTTTGACTTGGCAGAGCATGATGAGTTTTAGCAGCATCACACTCAAACCATTGATTTAGAGACTCGGGAAAAGGATACAATAAAACACATCATTATATTGGAATGGGAGGCTCAAGTACAAGTTTTGATGGAAAATTTGGAGAGGGCCAAGTTTTTCATTACATAATTAGAGCAATGAAACAAATAGTTGAGTGACAAACAAGTCCTCATGGAGTTAGAAATGCCCAAGGAAAAAAGGAAAAGACGCAAAGAGACACAAGTCACATGGACTCCTATTGAGCAGGAGATTAAAAATGATAGGGAGACTTGGCTTGACAGAGTCAACCTACACCTTGAGAAGCTGCTACAGAAGGCCAATAGAAAAAATCAGATGCTCAAACACATGGCCTATCATTACAAGACCTGCAATAGGACTTGCAACAAAAGGGTCAAGAAAATGAAAGCTAGGATAAGGCTGGTCTTGAAAGGAAAGAAAGAGGAGGATAGACTTAGAATGATAATTGTAGCCTCCTTGACACATCAAAGCACATGATGGTGGTGCTTCACACCAATTTTGGGCAAGTTTTAAGCAAATTTTGTCATTTCCAATTTTGAATTTCATTACATAAGAAAACTGCCTAGGCATTGTGCTTTTCCTAGGGGCACCCAATGAGGAAATGGCTTGCATTTTTGGATTCAAAGTAGTGAGGACATGCACGCTAGCAATTTTCAAAGTTTTTGGGGCAGAAATGGTCCACCAAAAGGTCAAAAAACACCTTAAAAATGACCTTTCTGCCACTTTTTGGACACATAGAAGAAACCTTGGTACAATCAAGTTTTGAGGGATCAAGTGAGGTTCAAATTCGTACATTCTAGGTTTTTTGGAAATAAGACTTGAATACCTTTCCAATGAGCTATCAGGGGCTCAATTTGGATGTTGGGAAGGCCTCCAAAAGTTACCTGAAAGTGGCCCTGCGCTTTTGCCCAGTGGCGTTGCACTTTTCACAGTCTTTGCTCAGGGTTACTGTTTTTCCAGATTTTGTTTGTAATCATGGATTCTCTCTCATTTTGGATGATTTACCATTGTAAATGATGACTTGCCACGTAATTATGATAGATAAATAGTAATAGAGGTTAGATTCATTTCTTTAGGAGTTAGTTTGAGCTCAAATGAATCAGTTTTTCACTTTTAGAGGCAAGTTGTTGAGGTGCCTATATTCCTATTCTCTTGTTTAGTGTTGGTTAGATAAGCTCCTCATCTTGGGGATTCGACCCTTGAGGATGGGAGGAGGTTGAAACAATGCCTATATCTTCTTCTTCTTCCTCATTGTAAAGGGTTGGACTCAGTTAGATGCTCAAACCTTCATTGTACACCTTTGTAAGTAGTTTCACAGAAGATTAATAAGAATTGCAGCTATTTTTATGGGATCCCTATGGTATGGAGTTTTATTATAGTTTCTTCTTCTGTGATCATATGTTTACATTTTTTATGTATGCCATCATTCATTTCATTTCCTTTAGTTGAATGTTCTCAAGTTTCATAGGTAGAATCCATTGGATCAGCGCTCTGTCTTGGGAAATCATTCAACATTTCATGTTTTCTATAGTCTAGGAAGGACCCATGATTGTCACATGCCATTATCATCTTCTCAATAGTCTTAAACACCTCAACCCATCAAGCCTAAAGTGTTAAATCCTATGCCTACCTTGCTCCATAGAACACCCTGCATTTCTGATCTAATTTCTCAGACCTAAACTGCCCTGCTCCTCCTGATCTGACAAAACCTCTACAAAATCCAATCAAAAGCTTTGTGCTACTATACATATCTTAATATTCTTTACTTGACCCAGCCATATTGGCTCTGATCCTTACGGAGAGAGTCCTCTCCTGGCCTAGTAGGGCTAGCTACTTGGCTAAGCTTGGTTTGTGGTTACCCTAGCATTGCCTTCCTTTAGCTTGAGGTTCAATCCAGGTGATAATAGGTCGACTGATGCCCATCACCTCTACCTAGTGTCCCTCAAAGTGAGAGGAGCTAATCTCATCCATGGTCACATAACTGGCACCCTCTCAAATATGAAGGATACAATGAGAGTACTATACCCAAAACTCTGTTGGGTTTGGGCCTTACATGTGGTCAACTCTGCCTTTAACTCACGAAGAACCGTCTTGCACTAGTTGAAGATCTATGGCTAGAAACAGTCAATGGAAAGTAATATTTGGGCCTTTGTTGTGACATGGGGACTTTTAGATCCCGCTAAGTGCACAATAATCCATAAAATGGCCCTCATAGACTTGGATCGAATCTGCTTTATAGGGACTTCGTTGCTCACGAGTCCGCTCGCAGTGATACAATAAGCTTGGACCATCTCCAAAGTGGATTAGGGATCGGTCTTACCACCATTCAATTTTTGTCATGATCCTCTGCACAACAAACTTATTAAGAAATATATGTCATCTCAGTCAATAGAAAGCTCATGGTCCCCGCTCCTGAACACTTGTTCGTGTTCATCCCAGCACTAGATAATCCAGCTGAAAAGGTCCTCCTCATATTTCATCAAGTCCAATTGTGCATACTTTATCAAATTGCATCGGTGTAATGGAAGTATACAAGCTGGTTCATTTGACATAAGAAATTCCTGTCCATCATGTGCCTGTTCTCTCCATAGACTAGTCATAATGGCTCAAAACCTGCACAAATCAACCCAAAAATTAGTTCAAATGGGGAAAAAAATCTCAATAAAACACTTTTTGGGGTTTTAGAGTGTGCCCTCATGCACTAATTCCCCCCTTTGTGGAAAGCAAGGAGGATTAACACCCTTCCCCAGGTCATAAAGGGCGTTTAATGCCCCTACAAGCCTGGAAGGGGGTGTAGGGTGCAATAAATGTGGTAGGGATCCCCAAATATCTAAACTCCCACCCCAAAAGTAGCTAAAAAGGGGTAAATAATGCAAGATAATGGTTTTGCATCTACCTGGGACTGACGGCAAGTCAAATGGTAGCCTGGATCGCGTGCAATCGTCCATGGAAAATCTGCTCCTCTTTAGCTCCAAAACACTCTCACAACTCTCAAATGATGCAAATGGTGAAAGTCGAGGATCAAGAACTCCCTTATAGTAACTTTGGAGACATGACGTATCTTAACTGAAGTCTTTAAAGTTGATTTAGTCCATTTCCTATGATATTTATAGGTGCCATGTCCCCATATTGGCAGAAATTGCTCAGCTTTTGATGAAAGTACTTTAAGGGTTGAATGGTAGAAATGACCATGTTCGATTCGTAATGAGCACTTTCTTTTATGGGATGTTTTATCACTCTTAAACTGAAAAATCCCTGATTTTTTCATCTTTGGGCTCGTTAAACATCTATGAAGATAATCTAAGAAACTCGTTTTCTCTCTTTTTCTAGCTCACTAAACTGAAAAAGATAGTATGATCATTTCTTTTTAGGGACTTTTTCTCGCTCATAAAAATGAAAAAACCCTGAGTTCCTTCTTTAGGATCATTAAACACTTATGAAGAAGCTCTGAGAATTCCTTTCAGGAACTTTTCTCACTCGTTAAATTGAAAAAACCCTGATTTTTAGTCATCGGGCTCATTAAAATCCTACAACGACGATACAAGCGCTTTCTTTTTTTTTATTCTTTCTTGCTCTTATATTTAAAAATCCCCGATTTTTTCCCTTCTTTGGGCTCGTTAAATCTACAAAGAATGAATGAGCAGTTATTTTACCTCTTTTTCCTCAATCATTAAACTGAAAAGGATAGCTCGATTTTTCTTCATTTGAGTCATTAAAATTTGATGAAGGTATATTGAGTTTGTCATCGTGTGACACATTAGAATTTCACGACGAATATCGAGTTTACTTTCTCTCCTCATACTCGTAACAAAATGAGACAAACATATATTGAGCATAGGTTTCTCTTTATCTAGACTCAATAGATTAACTTACGAACAAGGAACCATTTTGAGTATACTATTAAACCTTTGTCGCACCCAATTAAAAACTATGACAAAGGGACCACCCTCAAGCCATTCTTTATGATCTTTTTAGGCACCCAAAATATGGAAATACCACTAAGTTGTTCCATCTAAACTCATTAAATTAAACAGATGATGAATGAAGTCTCCCTTCACGATCTTTTCGGACTCTTGAAATATGAAAATACCAATGAGTTTGCTCGTCTGGATTCATTAAACTAAATAGACATGGAATAGAGTTCCTCTTTATGATATTTTCAAACTCTTAAAAAATGAAAATACCAATAAGTTTGCTCGCCCGGACTCACTAAACTAATTAGATGGGGAAAGTGGACAATACAATTGCTTTGTGTTCGGTATTTTGAAAAGCGTTTTTTGGCAGCAGTCGCTCCTTTGAACATGGCACTCCCTCAGATAAACCTTCCTTGTGATGGCCTCTCAATATAAACCTTACCATCCTATGAGTTTAGCCTGTATACCCTGATATTCTTGCATCTCTGTATCCTAACACTCTTTTGTGTTCATGAGTCTAGTGCTGCATGGTTAAAACCATTGTCGTGCCTTCTATTGTTTAAGGGAAAAACTTTATCTTTTGTTTCCTCCATCAAACCATCAAGCATATCATTTTATCATGCCCTCTGTTGCTTTGACCCAATGCTCAAAATATTCCCCAAAATACAATCGTTCTTGTGGAATTTCATGTCCACTGATGTAGGACACATTATTTCTTACCTTTCAATAGGCCTCTTCATATCGACCTTAACAATCTATCTAGGAAGAAGACCTAGAAACAATTCAGTGCCTTGGTACTTGCAGACATTAGTGGCAGGTCACCCTGTGTTTGATCAAGGGTTTTCATTATTGGCTCCTGGTTAAATGATTCTATATGACAAAAACATTATTCGCACTCGCTAGATTGTACTATGTATCTTGGATACCATCACCATTATCAGTGGCCATCCTCATGTCTGTTAATGATGTCCATTATTGACTGGTAATCAAATGATTTTGTGCATGTTCAACTTCAACACCTTTATTCACATGTATCGATCTATCTTGTTGCAGTGAAGCGGAAATCAAGACCTTCGGTAGAGGCTTACATCACTTAGCCTTCTTTCCTCTCCCAAGTTGCAATTATTGCTTTTGGGAGACAGCTCATCATAATGATCATATTATGACACAGGTTTCACATTGTGCTTATTGGTGGCTAGCATCGTCATATCTCTTTATTGAGAAAATCACTCTGACATAGCTACTAAGTGTGGGAATTCCCAACTCAGGACACGATTTTATTTGTTTTATATATATGTGTTTTATTAGGTTTCTCGTACCTCCCGAAGCTCCCATCCTCTCTCTCTTTTTTCCAAATGAAAGGGACAATTAAACATAAAGTATTTCATCCATCGTCACAACCTCTGATATCACACTTTAGGGGGCATCCGTTATACAAGAAAATGACCTCCTCACCAGCATAGAGGGGAAAGACATGATGACTAAAGGATTGACCAAATTCATAGTCCCAGTTGTCAAGCTAACGCTATCTAGACACTAGCAACCTACTTTATAAAGCTTCCTAACAAGGCTAAGGGTGCATTAGTGCTTAGGGTAACTTTGCTAACTTTGCTTGCTACCCCGAGAAGAGAGTTAGTGACCCTAAATGAGTGTTTATGGGTCAAGGGAATGAGTTGACCAAGAAATATCCCAATATTCTCTCCTATGTCAGATCACAAAATCAGGGAAACATCAGAACTCGACCTCTTTTGAGGAATTACTAATTCCTAATGGAGTCTACAAACGGGAAAGAGCACAAAATCCTAGAAACATCACTGCTTTTTCCTAATGGAACTCATGAAGGACTTGGAAACCCTATCCTCACATGCTAAATGTGCAAGGCTAGGGCCATTTTGGAAGGGGTCGAACCATTTGAAAGGATTGACTATTTGACTATCGAGCATAGTCTCTAACTATGGCATTAGAAGAGGTTAAGAAGGGGGAGAGAGAGAGGAGCTGGAAGGGTAAGGGAAGGCTGATACAACTGATGGTTGTAATCACTCTTTCTACATCAATATAGAACTACAATTGTGTTTTCCACTCTTCAATGTTGGTAGTATAACTCATTTATATGTTCATGCAATGTCGTTATTATGAGTGGTTTAGATATATGAAACTAGATATCTTTATATTTTCATGCATTTTTTATGAAGGTTTTATGTTGTGATATTATTCTTGTCTTACCTATGTGCAGGATTTGATCTGGAGCTCGCTCAGGGGTCTTCCAACTAGCTACATTGTGCTCTCCAGCAAAATGACACTAATACTCAAGGTAATAAGTCCTTCTTCCTGCTTTGATATTCATTTGTTAAACATAGATATGCATGCACCTTTTTGACAAATGCAGCTAATCTTATAGTATACCAAGGATAAAAGGAAGATCCTTGAGGATTTCTACATCATCCAAACACCCATGCATTAATCCCTATAGAAAGATGTCTAACGGTGAAATAGGGTGTATGGAAGGTGCACATTACCCAAGGGTCAACCCAACACTTGAGGATGGTTTGATTTTCCCAAGGTGGTTGTCCACAGTGGCTAGAAAATAGAATTTGGATTAGGGTTTGGTAGGCCTTGGCATAAGTTGGAGAAGACTTAGATGGGGCTCGCAGGATGAGTTCCTCCTTGCAGATCAACAATCCCTACAACAAAACATGTTCTTCTCTTGATTTTTGCATAACTTCGTATAAACAGGGGAAAGATGAGTTGAAATTGAGAAAACTAATTTATTTATGGCTAATGACTAGATCTATGAAATGATATTCCTTCTTAAAATACCACAAACTCAAGAAAAAAATGACAATTGCAGGTGCTTCTAAGAAATCATATACATTGATCTATTCAATAATGAACCCTAAGCTATGCAATGATCAAAAGACAAATCTCTTTTTGAGGTTGTGAGAGTGGGGTCGTTAAACCGTGATCCCATGAGGGAGATGAGGAAGAGGCCACTGTCACAAGATTTTATGAAGGGTGCTTTCTCACTATTGTACCACTGATCTACTTCTTCAACTAGTAGAAAAAAATGTAAACAATCATTCAAATACTTATTAAAATAAACAAAGCAGAAATAACGTTAGTAGATAACTATGATTTTAATCTACGAATATATGTTTCAAAAGAGGAACCTCTACTACTAGGGTTGGGCCCTATCCCCAGAGCTTCAGCCCTTTGAGTCAACTCAGTGCTAGATCAAGGTAAACCTTCTCATTATCATCAAAATGTTAAATGCAACACAAAATTAACAGTCATAATGTTTTAGCTCTAAATTGCCTCTAGTATACAACAAAATGTTGAATCATAATGAGGCCCTTGGACTCTTTATTGATACAAACTGAAGCTAACAATAACTTCCTAAAAATGATGGAGACTCGGCTCCCAAACTTGAGAATGACTTTTCTTCACTATCACTGGCTTGGATACCAATGAACTCGGTTGGTTTGTCTGCTTGTAAGTCTAAGTTGATGAGATATGGTGGAGGAATCTTCGAATGATTTGAGGAGTTAAGGAGGGAGACAAATCTCCTACAATCCCTCTTTCTTTTACACTTCTCTTTCTTGTGCTTAAATTAGCCCAAAACATCTCCAATTCCTGCAATTAATGAATAGTAGGCCACATGACATAACATTTCACCATTACCCTTCTTAGTAAGAAATATATAATAAAATATGTAATTAAATGTGAGAAAAGTTTAGTTTCATAAGTTGGAGAGTGGCATTAAGACCCATATAGTTTACCTAATGATGAGCCTCATCATCACCCCCTACTGAAGGTGTTGCTCATCCTTTGAGCAACTTAGTCTATGTCCATATCTTTCATATCTCTTGTGGCCTCTCTAACATCCCAAGCCTCTGTTGATGGAGTTTCCTTTTGAGTATAGAACCCTTCATGTTTCTAAATTTATTCCCAATGCATTCCTTCCTACCTTTTGACAGACCCAACAACAAGGATGGACTAAGTTTCAAACCAATCCAGTTAATTTTTAGCCTTTGTATGGCATTCTTATATAGTGGGTTCCTTTCTAGTGCATTCCTCAACCTCTCAGGGGAATGGTACTCTCTTGTCCTTAGAATGTGTGGTAGGTTGCTCCATCTCCTTTGGCATGCTTTCTCACTTTCATTTCCCAGCAACCTCAAGGTGTTTTCAAAGTGGGTGATGCTCTTTTGTAGCTAGGCATCTTGGTGTAAGTTGGGCGTCATTGGAGACGATGTTGCGGCTACTAATGATAGCCATTGAATTTATCTGTTTTTCTATGATGTAAAGGGTCTCTCCTTCCTCTTTTTCAAATATTCTCTTCACATCCTCAGCACTGGCCTCCTTGTGACTCATCCATGATGCAAGGGCCATTAGTTGTAAATCACCCAACTTTGCATTGTGGTCCCACACATTCAAATCTATTAAGGCTAAGTTGTGTGAGTAAAATTCAGATATCTTGGCCTTATCTCCTAGGGTGCTTTGGTGACATGGTTCAATGAATTGTCTATAGCCTTGGAAATGCATAGTCCCCTATTGTGCTAGTGTCTTGATTCGATATTGCAGCCATTGATCCTTGAGGTATATTACCTATGATCCTGATGGCATCTTTCACTAAAGTGCCTCCATGGAGAGGATTTCCATGGTGACCAATTGGCTCTCTTTTTCCTGCGACTGCATCCTTACTAATCTATTTTCTTCCTATAGTTGAAATCTCATAATTTCTTCCTTGTCTCTCATCTAACTCAACTCCTTGCCCATCTATAGGATTTTCTCTTACATATGGCCCACATATTCTACCTTCCTTGACTTGGCAATTTGCATCTAGCGATGTCTCCTTCCTCTCTCCTTCTCAAGCTCAAAGAAGAGAGGGATTGAAATTTTTTGTGGTATTTCTCTGCCTCCCTTAACGAACTTGTACTAAGAGCTTAGATTTGGTTGTGGGCTAGGATCCTGCAGCTCTTGGAATTCACCCTCATATTTTTTTGGAGAAGTTTCCCCCTCTTGCACTTGTAGTGTTGTTTCCTTGCCTTCCCTCTACCCTTGGTGTCATTCTTGTAGCGTTTGCTATTTTTCCTGTAGGACTAACGAAGTTTCTTGTATACTGCCTGAGGATCCTGTAGAAGGCATTTTTCTCTCTGTAATGGGATCACATGTGCCTTCTCTTGATTTGTTGATGTTGTCCTTGTGACAAGATTCCTAACATGGTTGATGGGAGCTTGTGGGGTGGCTTGTTTTGATGTGCTCTTTTCAACTTTCATTCCCAAGGAAACTATCTCTTCCTTTTTCTCGGTGACTCCTCAATTATGATGGGAGTCTTCATGGGTGTTTGTGGCCTCCCGTGCTTGATCCTAGTGCTTCTTATTGTTTTGAAATAGAGGGAAACATACCTCTGTCCTTTCCCTTTTGACTTGATGGGTGTGCTTAGGGTAGTTAAGGCAGCAACTACCTCCCTCTTAGTTGGCCCAAGGGTCAACATTGGATATTTATTCCATTCTTTGGTACATTCCTCAGGGCTTGCCTCTTCCTTCTGCTCTTCCTCTTCACCTTTCTCTTCTTGTCCTTCTTTTACTTCTTCCTCGTATGTTTTATCTGCATTTGACTCCTCTTCACCACTATAGGTTGGGTCTCTATCATATTCAAGGGATTGGATTTCAATTACAGTCTCTTTATCCATGTCCCTAAATGTGGACCATAGAATAGGAATTATTAATTGGCTCAAGGCATCCTCTAGTATTAGCTTAATAAGTCCATGATGTTCCAATTGCTGATGTTTCCCTTCTTATACATTTTGGCTCAGGTCTATCATTGAATACAATATAAATAAGGCACACTAAGCCTTTGGTTTATGGGTATCTCCTCTCCACATCTCAACTCATGGAGGAGTCTAAACTAGTAGCCATAGACTACACTAAGCCTTGTTACCAGGAATAGTGTCCACTCGGAGCTGCTATTCCCACTAAGACTGGTAGCTATCTTAGAAACAAATAAGTATAGACTACTTTAACTTTCCTTTATGAAAAATATATAAGAGTGGAACAAAGGACACCAACCTTAGTCTTGCGCTTGGTTCCTTGCTTGATTCCTCTCCTTCCTGATAGATATTTTCCGCTTCTTCTTCATCTGCCTAGCTTCAAAGAGCACCTATGGAATAAAAGCAGCATAATACTATCGAAGGAGAGAGATCTATATTCATAAATAACATAGGACCAGATATGTATTAACCACACAAATTCATATACAATCAACATACAAGAATGTGGAGGAAAACTTGAATAGCTTTATTAATATCAAGAATAACAAGAGGATTACAACCAATAGTTCTGACCCAGCATCATCCTCCAGCAAGAAAGCCCTTATTAACCTCAAGTAAAGCTTAGATCATCCAACACTATGAAGTTTCACTAGAAAACCAACAACACTTCTCTACAAGATACAAGATTCCAGCCTCTGGATCTCTGTGATGAGGGATCCATATATAGATGATTGTAGGGGGGTGAGTCATCTTCTGGGGTTTTGATTAGTGTCCTCTCTCTGATAGTTCTTGATTCCTCTTGGAGACTGATGATCTCTTACTCATCCCTAGTCATAAACAGAGAGGCAAGTGTCAGAGGGGAAGCTTCTAGAAGATTCTATGATCTTTCACCTCGCAAACTGTCTCTGCCATTTGTCCATTCTCGCCCATCGCACCCTACAGAGGGGCCATCCAGTATGCATCTCACCCTTTGCACTGGGAAGGTGATATGCATCGCACCCTCTGCACTGCGTATTCAGTATGGTCCAATTTTGACCATTTTTGAGCAGTTTCTAGTGGAGAACTTCTGGGAGATGATGTAATCAGCTGACCTTGTTCCTTTAGGTAGTGAAGAAACACTTTTAGGGACTTAGGAGCCCTCAGTT
>APFE030937184.1:117144-142485 GCA_000404065.3 Pinus taeda | reverse complement strand
TCATCATCCTTTGATTTGGATGATCATCTGTTTGGCAATGATGTACATTTGATGTCTTTATACTCTTGAATATATCAGAGCCCAAATGGATGAAACTAGATCCGCGGTCTTCAACACTCGTTCGATCTTCACTCGGAGTACAAGTCGATCCATGTGAAAAAATGTTCTAGAGTCGAACATGGAAAGACATTGCCTGATCACTAGCCAATGATGTAAGCTGTTAACAGGTGCGAGAGGAATCACCAATAATGATAATGACCCTCAAGGTACTACAATACAATTCATGTGGTGTGAAAAAGGACTTGGCGTTGAACACCATGCAAAATCTCTCGGTTGCAGGCCATTAATGTAAACCTATCACCGAAAGTGAGAAACTTGCCATTGGGGCATGCAATCTTCAAAGTACTGAAATGGTTCTTCCTAGGTCGACTTCTTGGATAATGATCTCATGTCGACTAGAAGTGACTTGTCGTAGGAGGTCCTTGATGAATCCCACATCTACGACACAGAATGAAGCAAATAATTTTGGAGGTGAAAACGATCTGATGATACAGGGTTCAGGGTGGCGGTCATGAAAGAATGGAGCGTGAATGTATTGTAGTAGGTGAGACATAGGTTAATTCTCTGAGTGACTTCTCATGAACATATCAGTGACACTGACAATGGATTGGTAGCATTAACCCCAAAGATGGATGGTGCGACGGACCAATGGTGATATGACCAGTGAACGAAACAACCCAACCCGACTTGAATGCGAAAAGAAAGTGTCATGTTCAAGAGAGACTTGCTACCAATAAAGTTTTTCAAGTTTTCTTCCCAATTTTCCCCAGTCATTGCTGACCAGTACCTCTTTATTTCTGTCAAGCTTGAGGAGGATAACATATGCTTGTTCTATAATTTGCCCTTTGGGCGAACCTGTCACTATATTTTAATGAGCCTAGCAACAATGAAACTCGTTCTCGTCCATTTGGACGAGTTTGTCTCTATTCGGTTTTAACAAGTTTAACGACAAAGATAACTCGGTCCTTTTCAATTTTAGATTCTGAAAGGGATGGAAGGGAAACTCCAAAGATTCTTTTTCATCATATAATCCCTTAAGTCTGAAAAAATGTAAAATAATACGAAAGGGATGAATGTTCGGTAATTTTAACGAGCCGAACAAGACAAGCGCTCGATCTTTTTGTGTAATAATCCCTCAAGTCCAAAAAGATTAAAATCTAGAGGAGGGATAGCACTTCCAATGAATTTAGCGAGCCGGAGAGGCTAATCGCTTGGCAATATTTTCATATTTTACGAGTCAGTTGAGAAGAGCTTAAAGGAGACTCATTTTTTGAGGAACGAGTGATGATTTTGGGTAGCAGCTGATTCCAGGTAAGGTTTGGAATTTTCCAATCATGGTAGTGTCACAAGCATGGCTAATAGAATCACTCTTCACAGATGTTCCTCGAAAGGGTAAACAATCAAATGGAGGCGAATGATCGGCTAAAAAACAGAGTGGAGGCGATGATGAGAACATGACCAAGGCTCAAAAGTTGATGATAATGCATTCACAATTGTTATTTACCAGAAAATTGGTTCATTTTTTAATGAGCTTAAACTCTAGGGGAAACATTTGCTCATTTCTTATGTTTATTTTTTAACGAGCTTGAATTCTGCATTAAAAGTGCTCGTGATAATGGTCATTGATTCCTTGATTCACCATTAGCACTTTGTTCTTTCAAAGATTGTACTACCTATTCAATTTCTTCATCAAACCGATTAGAAATGAAAACATATGCTTGATAAATGAGTTAAGAACACTAATATCTTACTTGAATTACGTGAACGGTAATTTAAATGTGACTTTTACCTCTCATTTTACCATTTCATTTGAACTTGGTTTGTGGGAGCTCTGGAGGTGCTTTTCCCCTTTGATTTTCACTAGCTGATTCCGGGAGATTCTATGGATGATTCTTAACGCCGTTTAGACCAGGTAGGAGCTAAACTTGAGCTCTTCAATTGAATTCTTTTATTTTTGAATTCTGAGCCTGTTTCCTTGCTTTGCTGAAACTCTGAGGTGTGAAAAACTCGCCTTGGCTCCATCTCACCCTTCCTTAATTGAAAGGTGCGATGCATGCTGGCCTTCTCAGTGACTAGTCAGTATGCATCACTCCTAGTACACTGTTGGGGTGCGATGGGCACAAGGAGGAAACTTTTTGCACAGCTTTCTCATAGATTTTTACCTTTTTTTGCCAAATTAAGATCCTGACTATTCTCTTGTTTGTTTTCAAAGATTCATCAGAGCAAAATGGTTGTTACATGGAGAGAACGCGAGCATGAAGAAGAGGACATGGTTGCTTTACATGATCCGGGCACGGTAGCTGCATTGCAGAACTGTGGCTTGTTGAAGTTTTTTTGCATCTCTGGCATGAGGCAAAAAATCAACTTGTTGCAATATTTCCTCAATGCCTGTGATCCTACCAACCAGGTGTTCCATATTAGGGGCAAATCGATCCCCTTGATTGTCATGGACATCTATTTTTTGACTGGTTTATCGAGGCATGGTGCCCCTCTCTCATTATTGGGTCCCACCCGCGGGGGTGAGTCCGTGAGGGAGTATATTCGCCAGCACTGCAGAGAGGGATCTCACCCGAGTACGGATGGCAAGATCAATATTCGAGATGTCACTGGCCGGCCCTTGAGGACCATTCTGTTCACTTTTGCTAGACTGGCTGGTAGTGCGGCTCTTCACATAGCTAACAGGTCTTACATGCAGTATGATTTGGAATGCCTTGAACCGAAGATGTTCAACTGGTGTGATGTAGTACTCTCTGTGATGAAAGAACAAATGACCAAGGTGAAAAGTGGAAGATCCAAGAATTTTAGCTATGGTTCTATTTTGACTGCTTTCACTTTGGAGAAGATCCCACTGATGCAGCCGTAGTACATCTCACTTGGCCTACCTCCACCGAATGAACCACGGATGTAGAGATGGGTTGAACTCATGTCTCGACATGCTGGCCAACCTTAGATTTCATTTTTGGTACTTTCTTCCAGTGGTCCGATCATCAGGAGATGGTTTACACCAAGTTTCCATATGTTGGCATGGATTTCCAGGGTGACCCGGATTTAGTGCTGCCGGTCGGCGAGCAGTGGGTTGCTATGGGTAAATCTTCTGACCATATCTTTGTTTATTGTTCTCATAGTGTCCTTATGCTTTCTCTGATTAAGACTAATCAAAACTCATGTGCTCATGTAGATATTGGACCAGTTCGACCAACAGTACGCCGCAGAGAACCAACGGTCGTTCCAACAGGAGAGGCTGTGGGGAGGGCCATCCTCCGCGACCTTGACGTGGCTGAGACTCTTTCATCACTACAGGATCAGGTCGAGGGTCTCACTCTTGGTATCCCAGATGTGAGGACCGATGATTTTCCTCTGTGATTGCAGCGACATACTACTGGCGTGCCAAGTCGATGGACTAGGCTTTTACGCATGATTGCACAGGCAGTGACTTGTTATCACCAGCATCATTAGACTAGGGTGCCCCCTAGCATTTCGAGTTTTGTGTCATTTGACGGATTTTGTCTTGGTTACAAAACATTATGTATAAACTATAAACAATTATGTATATATATATTTTTGATTTTCGGAGCTTTATTTTGGTTAAGTTACATGATCCTGTTGCATATATTGATGTGATGCTTCTCTTTTATAAATGTCGCAAATGTCTATCTAACACATAATTTGCCAATGAGTCTGTCAATGTGTTTAAACTTCTGGAAATATGTTGATATTGAATGAAATTGAATTGTCTTTCCAAAATCTTGACTCTTAGGAACATGCGATAGATGGCTGGATTCCGTATGGAATAAATACTAGTGAGTTGTAGAATGACGAGTTGTGAGTCTAGCCTGACGACAAGTCGCCATATGCCATCTGTGATGGCATCAGAGAGGAGTTGTATCAACGCATTGTATTCAGTGATATTGTTCGTCGACTAACTAATACATGCCCCTCTGAAACTTACTCACCTGCCGCTGGGATCGAAAATGGCCCATGCCACAGAAGATAGGTTCTGCGAACTACGACTCGCTCTGTCGGCATATCCAACAAATGATTCCAATAGGTTAAACATCTGCAAGGAATGCAAAAAAGCGGATTACCTAACCAAAATAATTACTCTTAACGAAAACAAAAAATGTAACAAAAGCATAAGGATTACTACGCGGAATTAAGCATAGTAACGCTTGAGGTACAACCAGTTGCGAGGTTGCACCAGTGAAATCCCATCATAGTCCATCAATTCCTAGGCTCCTTTTGCTAATACACGCTTAACAATATAAGGACCTATCCATAACGATTTGAATTTCCCTGCTCCCAACTTATTGGATTCCTGGTCGTAAAGTAAGACTAGGTCACCTTCTGAGAAGACGCGAGGTTTGACATTTTTGTCGAACTGCGCTTTGACTCGCTTCTTATTAGCTTCGTTAGCCAAAGCTGCATCGCGATGGGTTTCATCCAATTGGATTAGTTCCAAGAAATGAGCCTCTTCTTCTGAGGTTCTGGGGAGAACGTTGATTGTGAGTTTGAGGGATGAGATTTCACACTAAACCGGTAAGATTGCTTCCAGACCGTACACTAGTTGAAAAGGTGTAAACCCAGTTGCATTTCTCACCGATGTCTAGTATGCCCACAAGGCCGAGTACAGGATCATGTGCCAACTCCGTTTATGGACTCCAATCATCCTTTGTAACATGCGCTTCAGGACTTTTTTGATTGCTTCAACTTGTCTGTTAGCTTGCGGATAGTACGGAGTAGAGCTGTCGTGGGACAGTCCTAATTTGGCAGCCAACTCAACCATCATGTGATTGCGAAAATGCGATCCATGATCTGTGACTATGGCCTGTGGAAGGCCGAATCTAGAGACTATGTGATTAAAAAAGAAAAGGGCAGCCGTTTAGCCGCTGTTGTTTAATGTAGGCATTGCCTCAGCCCATTTGGTAAAATAGTTTACAGTGACTATGATATACCCATGCCCCCCGGCCAAGGTGGGGTTACATGTCATAAAAACTATGCCCCATTTGCTGAATGGCCCAACAGTAACTACTGGTTGCAACGGTGTGGGTGGTCTTCTGGTTTTTCTATCGAAAATTTGGCAAGCATGTCAACTTCTAACTGCGGTTATGCAATCTTTGAACATTGTTTGCCAGAAGTATCCTGCTCGCAAAATTTTTTGCATCATAGCATAACCAAATTGATGCCCCCCACACGCGCCTGAATGACAATCATTCATATTTTTTCGGCCTCCTGATCGGTGAGGCACCTCCGCAGAACTGTATCGATACCGCGACGGTAAAGGGTATCACCGACGATCACGTAGTCCTCCGCTTGGTATCGAATCCATCGTTATTCGGAGCGTGAGGTATTAGAACTATATGTTTGTGTCTGGAGATAGATGATTATATCTCCATACCACGGATTGCTTGAAGATATCAGAAAAAAATTTTCATCCACGATTGCTTCTTCGGATGTTGCATTGTTGGATGATGATGGGAGATCACATAGTAACTCCGCGAATACCAGGGCTTTCTTTGATTTGGATTTTTTGAATTCCATATCAAACTCTTATAAAATTTCTATCCATTTTGAATATTTGCCCCCCAGAAACTTTCGTGACAATATATAAGTCATGGGGTTGCAATCTGGTAAAATGGTAGTTTTTCTGAAGAGGACGTAGTGTCGAAATCTCTGTATCGCTTGAACAGTTGCTAGGGCTAGCTTTTCAACGTAGGAGTATTTTATTTCTGTATCATTTAAGTTTCGGCTTAAATAATATATAGGATGTTCAATTCCATTATCCTCTTGAACTAAAACCGTTGCTATGGCCATATCTGTTGTAGCTAGATACAGGTTAAAGTCTTTTTGATAATCACGAGCATACATTAATGACGCTTTTAGTAAAGATTACTTTAAAGCATCAAATAAAGCTTGCGCGACCTGATCCCAAACAAAGGGTAATTCTTTTTTCAATAGATGAGTATAACCTTTAGCTAGTTCGGTGTAATTTGGAATGAACCTCCTAAGGAAGTTTGCTTTCCCTTAGAGTTTCTGAATCTGAAGCAAGTTTGAAGGTGGAGGCAAATCAATGATTGCCTAAACCTTACATGGGTCGAGACCAATCCTATCCTTTGAGACCACGAAACCAAGTAAATGATCAAAACTGACACAAAACATGCATTTGTGCAGGTTGAGTCATATCTTGTAGTGTCGACAATGTAGAAATATCGCTCTCAAATGTTGCGGATGATCGGTCTGCTTTCACGAATGAGCTGGAAGATTGTCGAGATATGGTTGAATGATGTTCTTGATGTCATGGAAAGCATAGTTCATTGCTCTCTGAAAAGTTGCCCTGCTTTCTTTAAACCAAAGGGTAGCTTGTGATATGAAAACATGCCCCACGGACAAATAAATGCATTCTTTGACTAGTCCTGTGGGTGGATATTTATTTGATTATACCCAGAAAATCCATCCATAAATGAAAATATTTCACATCCGGCACATTCATCAATTATCTGGTCAATAAAGGGTGTAGGGTAGTTGTCTTTCAGACAAGCTTGATTTACATCCTTGTAATCGACGCACACTCTAATCATTCCTTGTTTCTTCATCATAGGAACAATATTCGATACCCATTCGGTCAGAGGAACCAGGTAAATAAAACCAGCATGGAGGAGTTATTCAACTTCCACCTTGTTGGCAACTGCTTTCTTGGGGTGCACCTGTCGTAGCCATTGTCGTACCGGTTTGACATCTGGATACATCTTAATTTTATATTCAACTATGCTCGAGTCAATACCTGGCATTTCATCATATGACCAAGCAAAGACATCTCTAAACTCGTGAAAGAGAGCACTATATATTTCCAGTTCTGAATAAGAACAAGATTTTCCAACATGAATGTTCTCTACAACATCTGTTTTGGTTGAGATATTTATGGCGGTAGTCTCTTCAATATTGGATAGGTTTCTCTCAGAATCCACCGTATTCACAGTATTCGACAGAAAATCAAAAACTAAAGGATGTTCTAGGTCGCTGGAATTATCTTCTTTCCAATTCAGAAGATGGGAATGATGGTGGTAATCTTCCCATGGTGCCCCGTCAATCATCATTGATTGAACGATTCCCTTATCTATAGAGTGTGCTTGTGACCAAGGATCTGAAGAGGTGCCATATTCCTTAGACCTATCTATCCAAACGCTTGATGAGCATTGATACGGGTTTGCCTCCCGTGCTGAAAGCATTGATTGCTATAATATTTCCAGTGGGGTTAGAGGCAATACCTGCAGATGATCCATTTTAACATCATTTTCTAACATCTTTTGAATGGAAGATATCATATTGCAGGTTCCCACGTTAGCTACTTCCACCAAATTGGTTGGAGGTGGTAGGGTAAAAGTTCCCATCAATGTGGGGTCTTTTAGTAGGCCTACTCCGATATTTGGAAGCGCATTACGGCTTCCATGGATCATCGGAATGCTTCCCATAACTTGCGAACTGTTGGGAGAAAAGTTTGTTGGTCGATGATTGTAATTCCTCCTTGGGAAGGAAATGCAATTTTCCTAAAGTAGGTCGACACAATGGCTGCCATGGCATATATCCAGGGTCTTCCCAGTAGGATGTTGTAATCGAGGTTTCCATCGATAACTTCAACATCAATTTCTACTATTTTTCCCCCCAGTTCGACTTGCAATTTACTTAATATCCCATACGGGGTGTATGTTCATCCATAAAATGCTTTTAATGTTGTTGATGATCACGACAAGGATGGAGACCCTAGAGTTTTCCAGCAACTCATCGACATAGTACATGTGGATTCCCCCTCATCAATAATTGTTCTATGAACAGTTTTATTGAGGGCTTTCACTTGAATGAGGAAAGCTAGTTGAGCTAGTAATTGAAGGTCGTATCCTTTGCGATTAAAAGACATAAGATTGGAATTCGTTGGGTCAATCCCACCTATTGCTAATAATAAAGCTTGCTTTTAGGTGGGGAAATTTTCCAGTACCTCAAGTGTCGACATCACGGAGGGCGATTGGGCTAAATCCTCCACTATATTATAGTGTTGTGTTGTTTTGGCATGAGGATTAAATGTTGATTTGTGTACTACTCCCTTTGGCAGTTTTATCGTTAATTCAGGAATGTTGGGTGGCACAACTTTGGTCGAAGTTGTTGTTGAACTACTAGGCTGATCATTATCCTTGTTGTTCAACATCTGCGGATTCCCTTAATCTTTATTCCTTGTCGATATGAGAGCATCATTCAGTTGCTTTGAAACTGACAACATTAGCACTTGGGATGGGGAAGCATTTTCACTAGCAACCAGATTTGTTCCTAGGTTCAGAAACGGATTAGTCAATACAGCTGAGGTTTTTGAACTTTGAAGAATTTTCTAAGTTCATCTTTATATGGACACTCTTTGGTCCGTTGATCCTCGTCACATATTAGGCATGGAAATTTTGGTTTCTTATCCCTAGAAGGGTTTGTAGAAGATCTTTCAAGAGATGACCCCTCCTGGTTCTTATTCTTCCCTTTCTTTTTCTTCTTGCCTCCCGGTTGCTTGGGTTCCTTGCCTTTGTCTATGGACATGGCATTTACCTCTGAGGCTAGAAGTTCTTCATTTGCATTTTGACTCGAAACCGTGCGGGCCTTTTTCGACGTAGC
The DNA here is from genome assembly GCA_000404065.3 of Pinus taeda. Lineage (NCBI taxonomy): Eukaryota > Viridiplantae > Streptophyta > Pinopsida > Pinales > Pinaceae > Pinus > Pinus taeda. The sequence continues at coordinate 133,782 of APFE030937184.1, read as the reverse complement.
CTTTACGGTTTTAGTGTTTGTCATACCTATCACGCCATCGCTGGTATGGGAGTCTTTGTTTGATTTAGGAGGGGGAGGAGCATCATGGATTTTATCGTAGAGCGTGCCAGACTGAGTGTAAATCAAGTCTAGATATTGTGCACGAGCAATAACTTGCTCTTCAATGATGACTCCTCCCTTTGCCACATATTTTGTAATAGCAGGTAACAATGACTTAATAAACCATTCAGTCAATAGCTGATCAGGAACATACATTTTTACCATTCTACGACGACGACGCCATTCATGAATATGATTGGATATGTGAGTGGCCATCACTTGTTTGAAATTGGTAAGTAGCTCAGTTCCTGGTTCGTACCTTATGGGTAACTCGAAATGGGTTAAAAAGGTTGTGGCTAGGGTACTAAAGTTATCAAACGAAGCTCTAGGTAATTCGATATACCACTTTGCTGCCAGACCAGTTAACGTTCACTGAAAGAGGTGAAGTTTGATCGAATCATAATTGAGGGTGTTGGATGAACACCATATATGAAAGGTCATCACATGAATGGACGGGTCTTCACCTGGATCTCCATTAAATTTAGGAATATCAGACGGAAGTTTATGTGGAATCACCGGCCACCAAGGGGCGTAGGCAATTGGATCGTTCATTAGTCGATTTAGATCTGGTAACTCTAAAGTTGCCACAAAAGGCAACTGTTGATTCAGTCTTTGCTGAGCATACCCAGGATAAGATGGAATTGCTTGAGCAGTTGGTCTTTGCATACCAGCATAATGCATTTGATGTTGGTAACTTTGGTAAGGTTGATGGGCATAACCATTATGATATGGTTGTACGGCTGCCCATTACTTGCAAAGAATTGTTGCTCATATCCTTGGTAAGCTTGTTGGAATTGTGGTTGTTGGTATTGCAGTATCCATGGCCGTGTAGTCATGGGCTGTTGTCCAGTACTGACTATTTGAGCAATATGGGGGGTGGTGATCCCCGTTGGAACCTGTGTCATTCCACTAGTTGGTGATTGCGGTCATGTCGTAGGTACAAGAGGTTGTTGCATTATAACCTAAGAAACTTGGGGTTGGCATTCAACTAGAAATGCTTGTACTTGCAATACTGCCACAATAGCCGGCATAGTGGGGATATTTGTCATAGGTGAACTTTGTTGCATTGAGCATAGAACTCTTGGTTGTTGAGGCAGGATTGGCACCCAACCGCTAGTTGTAATTCCAGTATAACCTAAATTTTGTTGTGAACTCTCACATGGTTTTCCTTTCGATGAAGGTAATGAAAGGCTATACGGCCCTCCATACAACAGTAATCCAGTACTCAAAGGAATGATTTGCCTTTGGGGACCGGTTTGCCCAAATTGACACTATGAAGGATCATTTTGTCGAGTCTCAACGTAAGAGATTCCAGATACAATTCCAGACGAAAAAACGGGAACAATCCATACTGTCGAAACAACCCTTGGATGGACTCCATCCAGTGAATGAGAGTTGATTGGGACAGATGGCACGCCGGTGAATGTTGTTGAAGTAGCAGCAGGAATTTCTGCTTTTGTTGTGTTGGGTAACACCGACCTTGATGTCGACAGTTGTTCAAACATATTAAGCCTATCCAAAAGATTCCTTAGGGTTTCTTCAGGAACTTCCGTTGGTGGGAGAATATCTTCTGATGAAGAAGGATATAGGGAGATCCTAGCTCCAAATTGTGTTGGAGTGTTAGATGGAGGATCTTCCACACTCTCCTATGGCAATCAATCGAGGAGGAAGAGGTAGACCGTCAGGTCCGTAAAATATTTCTGGTACCGAAGAAGATATAAGTTCTACAACAAAAGACGTTTGGGGAGTAACACCTTCCAAATCAGCTGTAGATGGAGCTGGTTCAGGAATAGAATTGTTTACTGTCACACTAGGATCTGTTGTAATGTCCTTTTGTTGTTGCGGAATTTCTCCTCTAGAGACAGGGATACCAGAAATGTTCGGAGTAACCAGAGTCTCTGATGATGTCGGAGTACTTGCTCCAACAAACCTAGGGCACTTTGATCCAGTCAAATGAGTCCGCTTTGTCTGGAATGGTTTTGCTTCCGGAGTTAATGATGGTTGACTCGTAAGTCTCCGCGAAAGACAGGGTTTTGATTGACGTTCTTCCACGATTGCGGATTACTTGATCAACTCAAAATAAAAGGGGAAAATGTTTTCGAATTAAATGAATTTTAGACACTTTGACACAACTTGTCTTTTCAATTTTTAAGAGTCGAGAAAAAACAAAAGATGACTCTAGTCGCCTTCGATTTTTAATGAGCCTGAAGTGACAAGTGCTCAGATGGACCTTTTATTTTAAGGAGTATGAAAAGGAATGAAAGGGACGTCTCTGGAAATCTAAGCAGAGGGGATTACCAAACCAATCGCAAAATTGTAGAATACGTTTTACGGTACGGCAGTCAATCTTCCCCAATGTTGTGTTCAATGCATTGCGATTGATAGGGCGGCAGACATGACTTCCTAAGGATAAAGGATATAGCCTATGGTGGTCTCCCAATATATACTAGACGGTACGTGGGAGCACAAGTCCATACTAGCACTTGTCGTCTTAGAGTGGAGGAATCACCAAACCAACAATGAAAACAACAGTTACCAGGTTTTAGAATGTCGGAATACATCTCTAGCCTAGACTTCTAGATGTTGTGCATTAGGTTCCAAAGCATTTTTAGATTCATTAAATTTATTTTATAGTTGATCTTGTTTACAAATTTGCCTTTCAGGTTCACCGCGTGATGTGTATGCAATTCCTAAAATGCAGTCTAAGATGATAAACAATTGTTTAATCTTCTTTTGGCAATGAAAATCCTAGCTACTAAGGAAAGAAAATTGAGAGTCTTTCAACAAAGAGCACAGAGCACACACTAAATGCACTGTCATAAATCAAACCAAGCAGTCTAAATGAAAATGCAAATGCATGTATTTTTTTTCAGCCTTCTTAATGTATGAATGATGATAAGAAAGCTAAGTACAAATCTGAATTGTTTTCAAAGCGACAATACTTAACAAATTTCTTTTCAAAATGAAGTGAAGATAAGGGTGACACTTTGCGATTTCGAAATGAAAATTGTTTTTTGACACTTTAAAAACTACTAATTCAAATCACATACAAGAGTAACAGTACAATTGACTATCAAGAACAATGGGATTCTCTTCTAAGACTGAAAACAACACTTACGACACTTTTAGATCAAGAAACGACAGTTCGACTATGCTACTTCTTTGCAAAAGAGAACTGAAAATGGCGCACAATACATAAAAACACTTACAGTTCTTTGCACTATGGAGGCGGAATAATGTAAGAGAAGTGGGTTTTCACAGAGATACACTGACCACAGACAACAAAACTCCTGAATAGGGTTAAAAATAGTGAGAAAAAACCAAAGTCTGAAGGTAAAGTTAACCTTCCCTAACCATCGCACCTGTCACATAGTGAATTCAGTATGCAGCACACCTACTGCACTCGGGAAGTGCGATGCATACAGACTGCTTTGAAGGCAGGGTGCGATGGTACCAGTGTGAGACTTTAAATGAGTTTTTACTCACAATTTACAATTCAGTTCAGGGATTTAGGTCGAGTAAGTGATGTTTAGTATATGTAAATCTTAGGGGTTGATCTAAGGAGGTTACTAGAGCCACCACTTAGGGAAATTACAATGTTTGCAGATCGATTGTTTAATTCATAAAAAAAACCTGGAGATAGACTGAAGTAGCATTGATTTACTTTGCATTTATATAACAAATGTAGTTCGAAGGCTAGCTAGCTTGGCTTCAGGCTCCATCTGTAAGTTTATAAAAGAAACAAAGATAGGCTAACAAACAATCTATTCGCTCCCCAGTGGAGTCGCCAATTTTTTTACCGGGAATAGTGTCCACTCAGAGCTGTTATTCCTACTAAGACTGGTAGCTATGTTAGAAACAAACAAGTAAAGACTACTTTCACTTTCCTTTATGAAAAATAGATAAGAGTGGAACAAAGGACACCAACCTTAGTCTTGCGCTTGGTTCCTTGCTTGATTCCTCTCCTTCCTGATAGATCGTTGCCGCTTCTTCTTTGTCTGCCCAATTTCAAAGAGCACCTATGGAATCAAAGCAACATAATACTATTGAAGGACAAAGATCTATATTCATAAATAACATAGGACCAAATATGTATTAACCACACAAATGCGTATACAATCAAACATACAAGAATGTGGAGGGAAACTTGAATAGCTTTATTAATATCAAGAATAACAAGAGGATTACAACCAATAGTTTTGACCCAGCATCATCCTCCAGCAAGAAAGCCCTTCTTCACCTCAAGTAAAGCTTAGATCACCCAGCCCTATGAAGTTTCACCAGAAAACCAACAACACTTCTCTACAAGATACAAGATTCCATCCTCTGGATCTCTGTGATGAGGGATCCATATATAGATGATTGTAGGGGGGTGAGTCATCTTCTGGGGTCTTGATTAGTGTCCTCTCTCTGAAGTTCTTGATTCCACTTGGAGAATGATGATCTCTTACTCATCCTTGGTCGAAAACAGAGAGGCAAGTGTCAGAGGGGAAGCTTCTGGAAGATTCCATGATCTTCCACCTCGCAATTTGTCCTTGCCATTTTTCCATTCCCAACCATCGCACCCTACAGAGGGGCCATTCAGTATGCATCGCACCCTTTACACTGGGAAGGTGATATGCATCGCACCTCTGCACTAGGTATTCAGTATGGTCCAGTTTTGACCATTTCTGAGCAGTTTTTAGTGGAGAACTTCTGGGAGATGATGTAATCAGCTGACCTTGTTCCTTTAGGTAGTGAAGCAACACTTTTAGGGACTTAGGAGCCCTTACTTTATGAACATTTATGATTGGGGTTGTAGCGACCAAAAATGTCTATAACACTGTGATGATTTTTCAGTTGCATGGCATACACTTCAAGATTCATAGTTAGTTAGACAGGCCCTCAATTATGTCTCAAATGAGTGGCAAGTCTTTGTGCAGAGTATCCTAGCCAGAGAAGCATTACCAAAGTGGGATGAGATGTGGGCAGCTCTAAAACAAGAGGAGCTGTGTAGAGACTTAGTCAAGGTCAAAATTGATAGAAGCAGCAACAATGATGGGTTGAAGCCCAAGGGGAGGAGGATAATGCAACCCTTGCATCGAAGGAACAACCTGGGAAACAAAGGCGAAATAATAATGTCTCTAAGGTGAAGTGTTTTAGATGTGGTGAGATGGGCCACTATGCATCCCAGTGTCCTTTGAAGAAAAATGATAAGGGTGAGAAGCACGATCCTAAGGTTGCAACTGCGAAGATCAAAGAGAAGGATTTTTCCATGAAAGTCGAGATACCTCCAGGAGGGAGGTGGGATGATTTGGAGTTGTAGTTCGAAAGAGCTACAGTTGGGTGGGATCCTTGAGGAGTCCAACTATCAGATCAATACCTTGCTACAGGAGCCTAGATCAAGAGTAGTAGAATGGACTAGTGTCAATTGGCACCAAGGAGTGTTGGGGAGACAGTTGCAGTGGCTAGGAGTGCCAGAGTCTGAACATCGTAGAGAAGAGTTGGTAGTAGTGCATATGGAACAAAGAAGAGGTCAGCAGCAGCACAATAGATTCAGAGGATTAGTGCAATGAATATTAGCAATTAGTTCCAACATTCACGTGGTATCATACTGAACACGGTTAGTTCAGTAATTTTGGATGTTTTTCAGTTGCTTCTCTTAGCAACTGAGTTTCAGTATAGATGCAGTGTTAGCAGTGGTAGTGCTAGAAGCATAACAGATGCAGCACTTGAGAGGGAGTTGTAGTACAGATGTATCATTGGTAGTGGTAGTGTCAAAGGCACCAGTATAGTTGTAGCACCAACGCAGTAGTTGGTGGATATCATGTTAGACATCAGCAATGCAGAGGATGGTGCTTAAGAGTTAGAGCAGTATGCAACAACAATATATTGCTAGAGCACATACCTCGCTAAGAGGGAGTGTTTATTTTGGGTAGCATCAAATGTGATCTAAGCCTTAATTTTTGCAAGGAGGCTTGGGCACATGCAGTCCAAAGAACTCAGAAACCATTTTGGGAAATTCCACCCAGAGACAATTTTATTAAAATAATTAATATTTCTAATGGATTTCTTAAGTCTAAAATTAGGAAAATTAAAATATTAATGGGTATGAATCTAATTGTGGGTGTAACTTCTAGAATAAGACAAAGATCAAGTCAAAACGATCTGAGCCTTTGATTAGGAGTTAATATAGACTGTTGGTTTTCTAGCAGAAATATATAAGGGGCTTGAGGGTCATTTGGAAAATACACCAAGAGAGATCAAGAAATCAATTTTTTGAAGTGAGAAGTTCTGAGGAGGAAAAATCGATTGAGGAGATTTCTTGCAGTTGAGGGGCAGGAATAGTTGGGGTTGGAGTATCTTCTCCAAGACCCTGAATACTTAGTAGAGAGGCAGAGAAGCACCAGTGGAGGCTTCACAGACCCAAGAAGGATTGGTGTTGGGCCAGGTGGGCGCACGCAGTGCTTGACTCAGGGCCAGAAGGGGCAACACAAAGGCAGAGTTGTCTTCTAGTAGAAGTCTAAAACTTGTCGTGAAGTAGCCGAATCAGATAGGAAGGTTGATGTCATAGCTCCAGGAGGCCAGGAGACCTATAAAAAAGCTAATGTATAGCCTCAGATATCTCCACATAGGCCCATGTAGTTACTGTGGAGGGGCAACGTAGTTTTAGGTGGGGATAGTCAGTTCAGCTACCGGATCATAGGGATTTGTTAGGTGAAGTGAGGTAATATTACTAAGTTTTCTGCGAGTTTATTTTTCTCTACAACTGGACTATCGGAAGGGCATCCTAGTTTGTATTCAGAACTATTTCTTAATAATAATAATCTCTCAAAACTGTCGCACCAATTTTCCCGCATTGGGTTTTTCTATGGACTTTTGTCAAAAAATGATGGTGTCATGTGTTGTATTTTCTTCGATATTTTCCATAGAAAATATTAAATAACTTATATGGATTAACAAGTAGGAGAAGTATCATCAGTTGTTGGAGTAGGGATTCCTCTTGTGGAATTTTCACAATATGAACACCTATGACACACAATCTCATGTCTGTGATCCATTTCCAATAGAAATCATGCCTCTTCTAAGTGGTACCTCTTGTGTTTTTTTAAGTGTTGCCTCAATCCCAATTTGAATGATGTTTCCCATTCTTTCCCCTCAACTCATGTTTTTCTACCACCCCCCTCACTTTCTCTTTCTTGTTGACCATATAGCAAATCCCATGAGGAAACAAAGGTGGTATGGGCTTTCCGTCCAGTTAGGAATCTCATTCTCTACCTCCCTACCTACCATGTAGGCCATTAAACCCTGTCATAAAAAATGGTGGAAATTGAATGAACAAACTGAGTTAACCAATTCCCAAGAAAATCCTTCCCAAACTCTAAGTCTGTGTCCACTCCTCTCAGCCAGTCATTATGATTACATTGCCACAATATTTTCATGAATTAAAATTCACATAACAATTACAAGAGGAGTAGCCAAAAAGGGTCGTTACAGATCCCACCCCCTTAGAGTAATATCGTCCTCACTGTTCTATACTTGAACATAATTTAATAGTGTTGTATATTGTGACACAAAAATTCAATAGTGCTTTATACCAATCACAAAATTAAAAAATTAGTTTTACATTCACAACTCCTTACATTCATTTACATTTTCTTACCCAGCGGAACAAAAGGGCATGATACCCTCATTTTCTTAGCCATCTCCCAAGTGGCCTCATCTGGTCCAAAATTCCTCTGTTGCACCTTGAACTGCTTGATTACTCGATTCTTAGGATGATCTGCCTCTGATGCAGAATGCACAATGGCTATAACTAGAATTCTCCCCCAACTTCCACTTGTATCATAGACCAATCAACAACTTGATTAACATCATGTACATACATTTGAAGTAAACATATTTGGAAAACAATGTGTGCCTTCATTGTGGATGGTAAGGCCAATTTGTATGTCAGTAGCCACCACTCTTTCTAAAATATAAAATCGCCCACAAAACCTTGGTGCTAACTTAGCACAAGATATAATATTTAATTAAATTTTCCTTCATATTATGTGGAGGTAAACATGTCCCCCCACTTAAAACTCTTTGTGCATTCTTTGTTGATCTACATAGCTCTTTTTCCTATCCTAATCTATTTTAAATTGTTTCCTTATAGAAATTACTGCATGTTCCATTTCCTTTAGCATATGATGTGCGATATGAACTATGTTTATAGGTGTATAGCATTTTATGTCATAAATAGCTTCAAATGGACTCATATTCAATGATTCTTGGTACCCATTGTTATAGGAAAATTCTACCAAGGTTGTCTTCCCAACTCTTTGGTTGATGCAAAACATACATTCTCATCATGTCGTCCAACACTCTATTTATCCTTTTAGTCTTCCCATCTATTTGGGGATGATAAGTTGTGTTGAAGGCTAGCTATGTCCCAAAACTACTAAATAATTCCTTCCAAAAATTAGAGGTGACCTTAGCATCCCTATCCAAGATTATATTCTTAAGTACACCATGCAATCTCACTATTTATTTTATAAAATTATAGGAAATATGAATTTCTTGGTGAGTGGAATTGACGACTATGAAGTAAGGCACCTTGCTCAACTTATCTACCACTGCCATTATGGCATCATGCTATCTAGTTATCCTTGATAACCTAGTAATGAAGTCCATTGAAATGACGTACCAATTCCATTTGGGAATGGGGATTGGTTGTAGCAATGTCATTGGATGTATAAATTCCACTTTTACTTGTTGGAACTCCAAGAACTTGGAAATGTACTCCACCACATCCTTTTTCATACCTAGCCAATAATACACAATTTTCATAGTTGTTATGATATTCTAATAATCTAGATGACCAGAATATGGTCTTTTATGAAACTAGTTAGAGATGAGCTTCTTCAAGTCTCTGATGCAATGTATTTACCACCTACATCTAAATGTTAACGTCCATCCTCTGTGAGGGAGTAGTTCTAGCTCAATGTTCCCTTTGGATCTTGCTACAAGCATTCCTTTATTTATTGGTAATGCTCATCTGGCTACACTTTCTCTCTAAATTTTTCTTTAATGTCAATTTTGAAAGTATTGATGGTTTCCACATGAGCTACTTGCAGCCTCCTACTACGTGCATATGCTACCTTGTTTTATTTTCCTATGATATTATTTGATTTCAAAATAAAATTCACTAATAAAGTCTAGCCACCTTGCATGTCTTGCATTCAATTTCGGCTAATCAAATAAATACACCAACCCTCCATGATGGCATCAAGGTAAATTTCCCTCCAAGTAAATAATGCCTCCACATTCTTAATGCATGCACTATAGCTTTCAATTATAAGTCACGAGTAACATAATTTTTCTCATGTTCATTTACCTTTCTTGATTCATAATAGACCACCTGTCCTTCTTGCATTAAGACTCCACCAAGCCCCTCCTTGTAAGCATTCATGCATACCACAAACTCTTTGTCTAGGTCTTCTATCCTCAATATCAGTGCATGTGAGAGAAAATATTTCAACTAATCAAGGCTTGCACCACATTCTAATTTCCAATGGAATTTAATTCATTTTATTTACAACATTTTGATTGGATGTTGAAACTTTTAGAAATTGCAGATGAATCTCTAGTATTAAGTGGCCAATCCCATGAAATATTTAACTTATGCCATATTCTGAGGAGTAGGACACTCCATGATGACTTTGATCTTTTCTATATCCACTACTACTCCTTATTTGGAGACAAAGTGTCCCAAATACTAAACTTGTGATTGGAAGAATTCACACTTTCTAAAATTGACATAAAGCTTGTTCTCTCTCAACAATTGCAACACTCTTTTAAAATGTTCTTCATGCTCCTCCTTGGATTTTGAATAAACAAATATGTCAGCATCAAAAACCAACACCAACATGTCCAAATATGGGCTTAAAACATTTTTCATTAAACACATAAACATTGTTTGGGTGTTTATGAGTCCAAACAACACAATAAAAAATTCATAGTGCCCATACCTGGTTCTAAATGTCATTTTATGAATATCTGCATTTTTTATTCATACATGTTGGTACCCATATCTCAAATCAATATTTGAGAACACCATAACTCCTCTTAGCTTGTCAAGTAGATCATCAATCCTTAGCAAAGGATACTTTTTTCTTGACTGTGGCCTTATTGAGCTACCTATAGTTAATGCACATCTTCAATGTTTCATCCTTATTCTTCATGAATAACATAGGAGCTCCCAAATGTAATACACTAGGTCTAATGTATCCCCTATCCAACATTTATTTCAATTGTAATTTTAGTTCTACTAGCTTCGGTGTGCTCATTTGGTATGGAGCCTTCAACACTGACACCAATCATAGTAATAATTCAATTCAAAAGTCAATTTGCCTCCCCAGTGGCAGCCTTTAGATATCCTTAGAAAATACGTCACTGAATTATTTTGTTATTGGGATCTCTTCCATCATGCCTTTATCGGCTTTCAACTTGTTTTTCACTAGAATAATGTAGAATTCACACCCCTTCCTATTGCACCTCTTCAATTGCAATGCAATTATTTTCCTCATCATCACAGGTTTTCTCTTTCCCTCCAATGTTATCATTTCTCCTTTGTCATTGAGAGACTCGATCGACTTGTTGTAGTAGTAAAAATTTGTTCTATGAGTGACTAACAAGTCTATGCAAATTTGCATGTTATATGAACCTAACGATAGTGCATTCATGTTTGCAGACGTGTTCATGTGTTTTGTTACAACTAGGGATGAATTCACCATTTGTTTGACTCACCTTTTAGTCCTCTTGTTATCTGGACTAATGAGTAATTTTCATGGGTTATCTTCTATCACTGAGGACACTCTCTGTTCCTATGGTTTTCTCCACAAGTCCAACACTTCATAGGTTCTCCTCTAAAACCCTTGGCCACCTCTCTTATAGGATCAAAGAACCAATCTCTACCAGTAGTAGTGGGTCTCGGTTGAGACTCAACCCTTACATAAGTGATAGACTTTAAATTCCTTCTTCTGTGATGATGTCTTGCAACTATTTTCCAAGGAAAATTTTAAGGATGTGAGTTTATATTGGAGGTTAGAAACCTTGGTGAATCATACTAGTCCCCAATATGGAAATTGTAAAATGTTTAATGACATTTTTATAAAAAAGATAGATTTCTAATTATTTTATATTGGTTTGCATAAAATTTTGGTGATTTTCAAGGTAAAATAATTTTATACTATAAAATTTGGGTGAATCGTTTTTAGAAAAAATGGAAATTGGTGAATCTTGTTTTGGAAAAAGTGTAAAAAATTAGCCCACATGCAAATACTCTCCCCTAAAATTTTCCTTACTGTCCCCCCTTTCTCTAAAGCTAGGATTTCCTTTTTCTTTCCAATTAGTTTAGGATTTAGTCCTATGCTTACATTATTCATAGCAATGCTTCATCTTCTAGATGGTGTCCTCTAGTGTTTTTGGCTCATCAAACTCTATTCTATCCTAGAATTCTTGTGGAAACCCATTGAGATGCCTTTGAATGCTTTCCTTTTCATCCTTGAGGTAAGGCACATATCATTTAAAAACTTCAAGGATCTATTTGTATATTCATCAACTGTCATCTACCTTAGTTTATGGCCATAAAATTCCTTGGCCTTACTATCATAGTAGCTTTCAGGTAGGTACCTTTCTTGGAAATATCTCTTAAATCTCCTCCAGGACATATCTATCTCTTTAATATTCTTGACATTCTTCAAGCCTTCCCACTAGATGTTATCTCTTCCCTTAAAGCTTAAAATGGCCACTCTTGCTTTCATATTCTTAGAGTAATAATGCACTTTGAAATATTTATTCATTCCTAGCAACTATGATTTTTCTTCCTTAGCCTTCCTCACCTCTCCATCGAATGTAGGAGCATTTTCCTTCTGAAAATTATTCCAACATTACATCTTATCCTCTCATTTTCTACCAACAATGTCTTTTGGTGGAAGTACTAAACAATTTCTTATGACTATCTGTTCTTTTTTCTAGAGTACCAAGTCGAGTTCCTCCTCTCACTATGTCTTCAATTGTCTTTCTATGTCCATTGCTAGATCTTCTTCCCTATCCACCATCAGTTCTAATTTCATGTTTTCCAAGTCCTTATGGACTTTTATTGTCTTTATCCCTCCCTAGTTGGTTGGCACCTATATCATGATGTCACTTCCTATGCAAATCTAGCAAGCTTCACAAAATAATTGCATTTACCTCTACTTTTTGTGCATAAGCCATGAAAATCCATTTTTTCTCAGCCTTGCAGATTCACAACTTAGTCCTTATACTTATAAAGTTGTTCATCTAGTTATAGGAGTCTTTATCCATCCTTTTTCTGATTAATTCTTCTTCCTGACAATACTAGAATTTATCAGTGTTGTGCTACACCATTTTTCTATTGATTCCCTTACTCTCTTATTGGTATTTGGTGTATCCTTTTATGCTATCATACACATGTAGATGTTATCCAACAATAGATGAATAATCATATTTTCCCATTTCCTTGGAAAATCTGCAATGAGTATATGAATTTGAAGCTATTTGAAACACTAGACTTCAAGTTAATATGCAATTCATAATGAAATGCTACAAGAAACACACACTACATAGAGTAATAATTACTAGAAACATCACACTTTGTAACTAATATCTATATTTTATCCTTTTAGGCCCATTCATTCTGAGTGATAAACTTGGGTTCTTTGATATCACTCTGTAATTCTCCCTCCCACCCCCTTGGACTTCCCAAGCCTAGTGGGAGGTCAATATCAACTAACCCAACCTCCATAGTTATATCATGGAAATGAGAATACAAAAGTTTATTTTCTTCCCAAAGCTGATAGAATCAACTTTTCATGAAACCATCACATCTATCTCATCGAGAGATTTCTTACGATATAAATGTTATCCTAATCCAACACCTAGATAAAAAATTATGCCTATTTGAAATCTAGGACCCCTTAACCACTGCCACACCAACAAGGACCTACCATGTGGTACCCATGTGAAACTACCACCTATCACAAGATCCAATGTGGTGCCTTCCACATCATAGCACCACAGTGCCACTATGCCATCATGCCACACCTAACTGCCAAGAGTGCTTGGGTCCCAGACTTTCGTGGCATGACAAACATTTTCATGTTAAGTGATAAGGAGGCTTTCCATTTCATGGCTTCCATATATAGTGGCTCTTCTTATAATAAAATAGTAGAATATCTTCACAATCATGCACTCTATTGTGACATGTCACCATCCACGTGCCATTTCCATGTCACTACCACATTGCAAGCCTAAGCCAAGTGGTACCAGTAACTACTACCATGTGCCACCTAAGTTCCACGTTAGCATAATCCTCCATGTTTCCTGATTCCATCGGCTTGATGAAATCATGATGATTTCATGGTGACATCATTTTTCCACATGGAATCCCCTCATGATGTCACATGTCACCTAGAAATTGACCACTTAGCTCTCCAGTAAGGTCATTCATGGCTGCCACATATCACATTGTTAATGTGCCACATCATGAAATCTACCACGTCACATGACCACATCCTATAGAATCTGGCATGGCTTCCACATAGCCTCACCCAACCTACATGCCTTCTACCAAGTCCAACTAGTTGAGAGTCCCACTGGGTCCTGGCCCTTCTTCTAAATAAAAAAAATCATGTTATATAATTTCATAGTCAATTGGTAACCATTCCATGTTAATCAACACATCCCTATCCCTTCCTCAGAACATAATTTTACCCATCCCCAGGGACATACTTTTTCCCATTCCCTAGGACATGTTTTTTCCCATCTAGAGATAGACAGGGTTTCCTAGTGCACCCTCCATCAACAGTGCCTATGTGCCCACATTCGGGAGAAACCTCTATCTACACCTCTTTAGTGCGATGAAGAATCTAATGAAAAGTGATGGTAATTTTCCCATCCCACCCCTTCTATCGGTCGTGACCCATTTCACACATACCTCCTGGAAAACTCAATGTGATGCAACATGAATACACCACTATAGGTAACATGGATTTTCCCATCCCGCTCGCTCCTTAACTATACACCTTTCGTAAAATCTCAACTTCCTTTATCATTATATGAAATCTCATTCGGACTGAATGCAAGCATATCATGCTATGACACATGGATTGGGAACTTAAGGATTTCAGGGACTTTACCAAGATTCCTTGAAGCCCAATGTTGATTAGAACATCGTTCTTGATAGAAATTAGTCGCTCATTTCCATACTAGCATTCAAACATTACCATGGACATAATCCATTGTAATAGAGCTTACAAACATGACTTTAGTAGGAATTGGACAAGTCAGGTAGTGGTTAACTCCACCTTACATATTAAGCACAACAACAACATACCACACCCCAGAATGGATGCAACACAAAACCATTAGAGTTGATGATAAAACATGCAATGCAACATTAAAAAAATAGTCAATGAATCCTAACTAGTGAATAACCTTGGTCATGCAAACAATGAAATTCACACATTATAAATTAAATTTGTAACCTAGATAAGTATCAACAAACCCAAGTTTCTCCAAGACCCCTTAAGCCATGAAAATAGTCACATATACATCTCATTAAACACAACTGATGAGCCTCATCATTGGGTAATTATATGGGACTTAATTCACCTCTTAGCTTAGTCAAACCAACTATTCTCATAACTTATTGCATACTTTTGATTATATTTTGTTTATGAGATGAGCTAGAGTTGGATATTTTGCTTTGTGGTCTAATAAGCATTTAATGCAAGATTAAATGAAAAAAACAAGGAATTTAGGCAAAGACCAATGTCAAAACTCAAATGGGACAACGGAGAGGGATTATAGGAGGTAAATCCTCCTCATTTACTACCCCTCCATTCAAATATTCCTCCATCATCTCAGAGTGCAAACAACCAAATCATGAGGGCTAGAAGGCAGTCGATCAAGTGAAAGACAAAGCACCAGTTTATCTCGAGTTTGGGAGTCAAGCCTCCCTAATTTTAAGGAAGTTGTTGGAGAATTTAGATGTATAAGTAGAGAGGCCGAGGACCTCAGTAGGATTCGTATTTTCATTGTAAAACTCTACTCTATTTTTGAGCTACAAGACTTGTGACAGTTCTTTTGATGTAATCTGTTGTTTTGGTAATAATAATGATTTTTTTTTGAGCCAGCACTGAGTTAAATCAGAGGGTTGAAGCTCTTGGGTTAGGGCCCAAGCCTAGTAGCCAAGGCTCCTCTTTATTGTACATGTATGCTTAGTGTAGATTCATAGCTTAATTGTTAATTTTCTTAATAGATGCATTCCCATTACAAATAGTGTAGATTATATTGCTTGTGTGATAGTTTGCTTCCATTTGTGCCTTCTTTCAAGTAGCAAGTTAGCAAGGAGAAAAAGGATCACCACAAGGTTGTTAGAGGTATCTCGGCCTCACTTCCTCCCTCTGGGATGACTTGAGAAAGGAACCCTTCAGCAGCCCCAAAAACACAGATTTCTAGTTCTTTTATGAGCTTTGGAGTTTGTTGTATTTAATTCAGTAGTTGGTTAATGTTGCAAGGAATATTTTATTGTCATGGTTTTCCATCTCCATTTCTACAATAAGATCTCACTCATGCTTTCCTTCCCTTCAACAACTTTCTTCATGCATAGTATAGGCAGTTGATTCATGCTTTTCTAGTTTATGAAAATGTATCTTGTTGCATAGTTATTTTTGGAAGACACACATGTTTTATGCAGAGAAGGTACTTTAGGGGGAGACCAAGACTTCATAACCAGTAGCCACCTTCCACTTCATCCACCGTAGCCATCCCTTGTTTCACCATCACCCTCGCTAGTTTTTCATCATTTTTCATTGAAATTCTCATAAACACATTGAGCGAATATAGCCATCTCTTATCTTGGATATTGACTCCTGAGTGCTCCAGACCTTCTAACACTCCATCCCACCCATTACACACCTTTCCTAAGTTTCTCAACACCTCCAACACCTCACAATTATCTCTTGGTTGTATCTTGTAGGTTTCCAATAATTCCTACAGGATCATCCTGTAGATTTCTAGTACATCTTGTAGGTTTTCCTAAAATGGCCTGTTTTGAGGCTGAATTGATGGGAAACCTCTAGGAAGTCACAAAAAGCCTCCTAGGACCCCTCCACACCATCCAACCACTTCATAAACCTTCTATCCATCCTCAAACACCTTCCATCCACCTGTCACATCCACTAGAACAATTAGTTTGCATACTTGATTTTGCCTAAAAAACTAAAAAAGTGAAAACATATTTAGTTTAGTTTCTTTTCTTGCACATTAGTATGGTTTGATGCTTTTTACTTCTGCAACTTAGATAGTAGCATTTGTTTATTGTTGATTTATCAATTCTTCTAAGCATAACTTCTTAAATGGTTAATTAGGGTATGGTGTGGTCTAGCATTACATGTTGGATTTTTCCATTACTGCAGTAGAGTAACTCTCTTAGTGTAGATTTTCCCTTCTTCCATCAAAGAATCAAGCTTCTTCTGACTCTATAGAAGT
>APFE030937184.1:59038-113303 GCA_000404065.3 Pinus taeda | reverse complement strand
GTGATTTCAACCTTATGCTCCACTACAACCTCAGTGGAATACACCACCCTAGGGGTGGAGGCCCCAATACAAAATTGCTCCATGTCTATTACCTCCACCACCTGCCCAACCACAGCTCCTACACTCTGCTCTACCCAAGCAACCCCATATGCCTGCCTAGCCAAATCTAAACCCAAAAAATAGGTAGGCTCAACAAGTATACAATGGAGAGACATCATATCCAGCCTATGCTATGAAAATCCAGGAGATTAACCTGAGCTCTGGGAGAGTTCTCCCAGATAACCAACCTCCCCCTCCACCTAGGAAGGTTGAGGAAGAAATAGAGGAAAGAAACCTTAAAGTAAATCCACCCTTTCTTGAGAGATTAGCCCAACCATTCCAGCCTACCCCAGAAGAGACTGAACTTCTGGGAGAATTGAAAAATCTATGTGTAAAGATCCCCCTTCTCCAAGAAATAAAAGATGTTCAAATTTACAATAAGTTGATTAAGGATAAATGCTTCAAGCATCCAGGGAGGAAAAAAAGGGATGCCCCTATCATTAATGTCATTGGGCAGTTGTCTGACTTAATGATGGGGAAAGTAATCTATCCAAAATATTTGGACCCTGGAAGCCCTATAGTAGATGTGCACATCAATGGCACCATTGTCCCACATGCTTTGACCGATCTTGGGGCCGACATTAATGTGATGAACAAGGACACCATGCTCAATATCAACCTCCAAGGCTCATTAAGGAAGACCACAATAGTTCTGCAACTTATAGACCGTTCCATAGTAACCCCTGAGGGAATTGTGGAGGATGTGATGGTCTCCATTGACTCCTGGGAGTACCCTGTCGATTTCCTAGTTCTTCAGCCTAAGTTTAAGCTTACTGGTTATCCTCTCATCCTTGGGAGGCCATGGTTGGCCACTGCCGATGCTTACATTAGCTACAAAGCTGGGAATATGACCATCAAGAATGGGCATATGTCCAAGCAGTTAGTCCTATACCCTCCTGCTCAACCTTCTCTAGAGCATGATTTACCTTTATGGTTGGAGGAGGAGGAAGAATATGAATTTTATTTCGCCCAACTTTATGCTTTGGAAGCAACCATGGGAGGAGGACAACAAGATGAGGATGACTTGATTGAACACCTTCTCCAAAGTCCAACTCCCAGTTCATTACCTTTAGAAGAAGCAGTAAAGGAAACCCAATAAAATCATCCAATCGACTTATGCTTGGCCGATTCCAACCCACTCCATGTCAAAACTATAGAATTCGTCCCAGAGAGAACCTTGAAAATCAATCCATCTCTTTTTCCTCTCAAAGAGGAGAAGCTATGCAACATGTTAAAGGAAAATATAGAAGCCTTCGCTTGGAGTTACAAGGAAATGAAGGGAGTACACCCCTTAGTGTGTACTCACCACATATACATCAAAGAATGTTGCAAGCTAGTCTAGCAACCACAAAGGACGGTGAATCCATATCTTAATGATATATTCAAAGAAGAACTACAAAAACTGCTAGATGCAGGATTCATTTACCCTATCTCTGACAGTGAGTGGGTCTCTCCTTTGGTGTTAGTTCCCAAGAAAAATGGTAAGTGGAGGATTTGTGTCAATTACAGGGAGTTGAATAATGCCACAAAGAATGATAATTTTCCTCTACCCTTCATTGAAAAAGTGCTAGATGGCCTGGAAGGGAAAAGGTTTTTCTCTTTCCTAGATGGATTCAGTGGGTACAACCAAATCCAAATCTACCCATAAGACCAAGATAAGACCACATTCAGCTGTCCTTGGGGCACTTTTGCCTATAGGCTCCTTCCTTTTGGCCTATGCAATGCTCCTGCCACTTTTCAGAGAGCAGTCTTGAGTATTTTTGCCGAATTAGTCCATGATGTGGTGGAGATTTATATGGATTATTTTACACCTTATGGTTGTGATTTTCAAGAAGCCCTGTCTGACCTAGGCAAGGTACAACACAAATGCATTGAAATGAACCTGTCTCTCAGTCCTGAAAAATGTGAATTCTTAATGACTGCAGGGACCATGCTAGGTCATTTAATATCTTAGCAAGGACTGTAGGTGGAACCAAACAAAATAGTTGTCAACCAAAGGGTCCCACCTCCTCAAAAGCAGAGAGATGTCAAAAGTTTCCTAGGGTTAGTTGGATACTACTGAAGGTTCATAAAGGACTTCAGCAATTTGGCCTCTCCTTTATTTGGTTTGTTGGCCAAAGATTTTGAGTTTATATGGTCAAAAAGCTGTCAAGAGGCCTTAGAGATCCTAAAGGATAAGTTAACCACTGCACCAATTCTCCGACGCCCAAATTGGGCCCTCCCCTTTAATATTCATGCTGATGCCTCACACAAAGCCATAGGAGTAGCCCTAGGTCAGATAGATGAAAAACTGCCTTATGCTATCTATTTTATTAGTAAGAACTTATCAAAGGCTGAACTAAATTATACAGTGATCGAAAAGGAACTCCTGGATGTTGTGCATTCACTAAACAAATTCAGGCATTACATTACAAGCTATCAAACATTTGTGCATACTGACCATGCTGCAATCAAATATTTAATGAACAAACCAGTTGTGAATGCTCGAATTATAAGATGACTACTTTTATTACAACAATTTGATCTAACCATTGTTGATAAGCCTACTAAGGAAAATGTTGTTGCAGACTTTTTATCTAGGATAAATTTGCCCACTAGTGAAGAAGGAATGGTGGATGACTAGTTATCAAATGAGAAATTATTTTATATTTTAGTTCTCTCTCCATGGTTTGCTAATATAGCAAACTATTTGGTATCAACATAGTTCCCACCAAACTTGTCGTCCAAAGAAAAGAGCAAGATAGTTAGGAAAAGCACCCCCTTCACTTGGATTGGGAAATCTTTTCAAACTTGGCCTAGATCAAATCTTGAGAAGGTGTGTCAAGAAAGAGAAAGTCTTTGACATCCTTCTGACTTGTCATGACGAGCCTTGTGGAGGTCACTTTTTAGAAAAGAGGACAGCATTCACAGTGTTACAATTGGGCTATTATTGAACCACTCTTCTTCAGGAGGTGAAAAAATACACTAGTCAGTGTGATCAGTGCCAGAGGATTGGAAGGCATACTCTAAGAGATGAAATGCCTCTGCAGCAGTGTAGCCTCAAGTGACTTTCGAGCCATTTGACAAGTAGGGCTTGGACTTCATTGGGCCTATTGACCCTCCTTAAAAGAAAAAATAGTACATTATTGTGTGCACTGATTATTTGACTAAGTGGGTTGAAACCAAGGCAATTAAGGCAACAACAAAAGAGAAGGTGGCTCAGTTCCTAAGGGAGAATGTATTCTACAAATTTGGATACCCTAGAGAGCTATTCATAGACCAAGGTATCCAATTTATCTCCAACATGATTGAATACCTTCTTAGCCATCACAAGATCAAGCAGAGGACCTCCACTCCCTATCATCCACAAGGTAATGGCAAGTGGAGGTGACCAACAAAGCACTGAAGAGCATCTTAAAAAAGGTGGTGAGAAGCAACAGGAAGGATTGGGCAGAAAGGCTAGTTGAGGCCACCTAGGCCAATAATACCACATGGAAGACCACCACTGGATTCACACCCTATGAGTTGGCCTATGGGAAAAAGGCCTTATTATCCATTGAATTTGAATATAACACATTAAGGATGGCAACCACCTATATTTGGATCTCAGCAGTGCACAGAAAGAGAGATTGTTCCAATTGAATGGTTTGGATGAATTCAGAATGCAGGCCCTCCTACATACAAAGGTAGTTCAACTTCAAAGGAAAATCTGGCATGATAAAAATATTAAGGAGAAGCAATTTCAGGAAGGTGATTGGGTATTGTTATATGATTCTAGGTATAAAGAATTCAAGGGAAAGGTAAGAACAAGATGGCTTAGACCTTATGTTGTGAAAAGATGTCATGATAGTGGTTCAGTGCAAATCAAAACCATAGATGAAGAAACCATTCCTTTTCTTGTTAATGGACACCGATTGAAAATGTACAAGAGACCTTTATCAAAACAAGAGTTCATTGATGATATCAATAAAACAATGATGATAGTGGAGCAAGTTCCATCTCCTCCCTCATCAAATCACTGAGAAAAAAGAAAAAAGAATAAGAACTTAGGTGAAAACGTCCATGAGGTGCCTGAGTCCCATATTTGGGTTGAAAACCTCTTGAGGCAGCCCAGTGATGACAAAAAATAAGCGAGAAAAAAAGAAAGAAAGAAAAAGATAATAAGAAGATCCCTGGGTGAAAACCTTTCTTGAGGCACCCAGGGCAAATAGCTAGGGTGAAAACCTCTCGGAGGCAGCCTAGTTGTTCTTAAAAACAAAAAAAAATTATCATGAAATTTCCATTTGCGAATTGGTGAGAAAGACAATTAAGGAGTAAAAGAGGATCCCAAGGAGACCCCTGCCACTCACATATTCATTTTTTCACTCCTTACCATGCATCCCTCCATCATTTTTTTCATTTTTCCACTCTGTTGCTTCGGTTTATACAAAGAATGTGTTTTCTACAGGATCCCCTATATTCCTATAGGATCCCCTGAAAACCTACAGGATGATCCTATGGGAATTACACTGAACTAGAAATCCTACAGGAAGCAATCCAAAGGCAAATGATGGACTTGTTAGGTCCCTAACATTCACCCTCTTCATGATCTAGCACCTCACCTCATCCACCATCATCATCCTTGCACTCACCATTCAAAAAGATCAATTTCAACAGTTTTTTCTGGTCTTTAAAGAAAAAAAGAGAAATAGAGAGGAGTAAAGAGCATCACCTGAGTATCCTTTTCTCTCCACACTCCCATCCATGTCACCATCCTCACAACCCTAGCAAGCAAAATGATTAAATAATTATGAGGGAGAAGCAACTACATGACATCTTGTAGGAAATCCTTAGCAGCCTATACCACAGAATACCAATCATGCCAACAACAAGTCTTCACCATGATGATCCAGGAGCTCCAAAGTAGCAACATCAGATCTTCAACCACAAATACCTGCAAAAACAAAGAAGCCATTAGCAGACAACAAGAGGAGGAAGAAGAATGGCATGCAACAAATATACACAACAACACCTCTGATCTTCGACAACTATAACATAGCATTGAAACCATAGGTAAGTATCCCTCTCGCTCTCTCATATGCATCATGTATTAAAAAATTGTAAGGGTTACGAGATAGTTGGTTTATAAGTGAAAAGGTGGCCAGTTAACTTGGCCACCTTCGTTCAATTAGCACATGCACAACTGCGTGTCCTCTCACACGTGGTTGCAATCATCTCAAAGACAGAGAATGAGTAGGAAAAAAAGTGATTAAGCTATGGATCTACGAGGTAGGAGCTGATTATGAGGAATGGGAAATGATGAGGTGGTAGTGGAGACCAACGGTCCAAAAATGGCAACGTATGTTTGCTGCAAACACACCATCTCACCTCGAATCACCATAAGAGGAAATAAAACATTGTTCCCATGTATTCATACATTTCACCTCCTCGAAACTCCCTCACTCAAAGTTGCTCTCATAACCTAGACCACCCACCGAAATCAAAGGTCCATCATTCACTACATAGGAATTCCTACAGGAGCATGCACATGAATTCCTATAGGATACAAAGATTGTCTACAAGATACATAGAGATAATTGGAAGGGGTTTTTTGAAAAATTTAGAGGGTATGATGATGAGGTGGCTCAAGAATTTTCTCTCTCCCTCACTCGACACACCAGAATCCATGCCACTATTGTAATAAGGGGCCTCACTATAGATCTCACCCCTAAGCTCATCAACAGGGTCACCACAACTCCCCTAGGAATCCCATGGAGAAAAGAAGACAAAGGAGATAGTCAGGTTGCCAAAAGAAATTTCTTTTTAGAAGGTGAGGAACCCACTAAGGAAAAAAATGGAGTAAGGAGGGAAAGTATGCCATATCAATGGAGTGAGGTAGGCTACCAACTAATCAAATACATCTCATGTGAGGGTAGATACAATGTTTTCTATGGATATCATATCAAGATCCTTGAAGAATTAAGATTTGGTGTAGAAACATGCCCTCACCAAAGGCTCAACATACCATATTTCTTGCTTCAATCACTCATAGACTCAAGCATCAAAGTGAAGGAGGGGTATTCCCAATGATTAGATCACCATGGGTTGATTAGGATCCTCATTGAATATTCCCTCCAAAACCTCAGAACCCCTATAACATGGTTAGTTTTCAGAGACATGCTAGCAGAGGATGACATCAAAGCTCTCACTTATGATGTTAGTCCTATTGTTAGTGAAAAGGAAGTAAAACAAGAAGAGGAAGATATAGAAGGAGATGAGGATGAGATGAATGAAGAAGGAACTGACACAGAGGAACATGATGAATATGAAGAAGAAGAGGGAGAAGAGAAGGAGGATGATGAAGAAACAGAGGAGGAAATTAAGGAGGAAACTGCTAGAGATGATGAAGATCTACAAGAAGAAGAAGATAAGAAAGACAGAGAGGAAGAAGGCAATAGAACATAGGGGAAAAAACACAAAACACAAGGAGGAGTCACCTAGCGTGTCTCCAGAGACCATTGAGAGAGAGGGAGGAACTACCCTCACTGCTCTCAGCACCCTAATCAAGAGAAAAGAAAAAAGGCAGAGGCAAACCCCACTATATTTCACGACAAGAAAGAGCACAAGAATAAGACAGGGGAAGGCACAAACATCAACCAAAATTCATATTGAGATTGAAGATTCCTCTACACAAAAGGACAAAATTCCTCCTCCTAAGTCCTCGATCACCTATGCAAGGAGGCCTACTACTAGATCAACTTCCTCAAAGGGTAAGGAAATCCTACAGGATCCACAACAAAATCTACAAGAAGCAAAAATAGTCCTACAAGATACTCTATTGAATCTACAGGAGACATATAAATTGGAAAGAAAGGTAGGGGAGTAGCAAGAAGCTAAAGAGGAGGACCCATAAACAAAAGAACCCAACCCCCAACCTAACCTAGACTCCTATTACTAGTTTATTAAAGGAGGCAGGGTCATACCTCAAAAATTTGCCATCCCACTGTTCTTCGAGCTTGAGAAGTAGAGGGCCAGAACTCATCGATGGATGAAGATCACCAAATCAAAGGGGGTGGAAGATATTGGGCACATGGAGGAGAAACTCAAAGAAATGGGAAGAGAGCTAAGTGTCTTAAGGGATAGAGAAGATATGATGAGAAATCAACTAGAGACAAAAAATGCATGGCTGAGGGGACAACTACAGGAAAGAGAGAACCAATTATCATGTATGGCCAACTTCTCCTTGGAGGCAATCTAGTGTAGGATGCTAGCTAAATCCTATGCTCTCTACCTCAAAGAACAATGGTTGCAATTTCAGATTAAGACACTAGCACAGAAGGGAACCATGCCTTTTCAGGACTACAGGCTGTTTATTAATCTTTGTGATCAAAGTACACTAGAAGATAGGGCCAAAATGGTTGAGTTTTATTTGCACAACATGACCCTCACAGACATGAATGTATGGGACCCTATTGCCAAGCTAAGTGATCTACAATTAATGGCTTTGGCATCATGGATGAACCATGAGGAGTTAAGGGCTGCAGAGATGAAAAGGATATTGGCAAGAGAGCAAACTGAACCTCTTTTGATCAGAGTTGAACAATCAAATCCCATGGCCCTCATCAGTACCCATAATTTGATTGCAAATGATCCTTAGCTGGCACCTAGGCATCTTGCTGCCCAAGAACAAGAAATTTCACTTTTTGAGGACATGTTTAGGCTGCTAGGAGATGATAATATACATGCTCACCTAAGAATATGGAACACATTGCCATACAGCTTAAAGATAAGAGAATATCACTCCCCTCAAAGGTTGAGAGAGGCACTCAAAAAGACACCTATGTATAAGCAATCTATGCAAAGGTCGAAGGTCAATTGGATAGGCCTAAAACTCATTCCACCACTACTCTTAAGGATGTTGGAAGGGAGAAAAGAAGAAGAATAAAAGAGGTAGTGGGAAGAGGTAGAAAAGAAAGCAAGCTTCTATGAACAAGAAGAGGAGACCACAAAAGAGGCATGGGATGGAAAAGAGGCTACCAGAGCCATGAAGGATATGGATATTGACTAAGTTACTCAGAGGATGAGCGACACTTTCAGTAGGGGGTGATGATGAGCCTCATCATTAGGTAATTATATGGGCCTTAATTCACCTCCTAGCTTAGTCAAACCAACTATTCTCATAACGTATTGCAGATTTTTTATTATATTTTGTTTATGAGATGAGTTAGAGTTGGATATTTTGCTTTGCGGTCTAATGTGCATTTAATGCAGGATTAAAGGAGAAAAGCTAGTAATTTTGGCAAAGACCAAGGTCAAAACTTGAATGGGACAAGGGAGAGGGATTATAGGAGGTAAATCCTCCTCATTTACTAACCCTCCATTCGAATATTCCTCCATCAGCTCAGAGTGCATACAACCAAATCATGAGGACTAGAAGGCAGCTGAGCAAGTGAAAGACAAAGCACCAATTTATCTCGATTTTGGCAGCCGAGCCTCCCTAATTTTAAGGAATTCATTGGAGAATTTAGATATATAAGTAGAGAGGCCTAGGACCTCAGTAGGATTCAAATTTTCATTGTAAAACTCTACTCCATTTTTGAGTTGGAAGACTTGTGACAGTTCTTTTGATGTAATCTATTGTTTTGGTAATAAGAATGAGTTTTGTTTTGAGCCAACACTGAGTTAACTCAAAGGGCTGAAACTCTTAGTTTAGGGCCCAACCCTTGCAGGCAAGGATCCTCTTTATTGTACATGTATTCTTAGTGTAGATTCATAGCTTAATTGTTAATTTTCTTAGTAGATGCATTCCCATTACAAGTAGTCTAGATTAGATTGGTTGTGTGATAGTTTTCTTCCATTTGTTCCTTCTTTCAAGCAGCAGGTTAGGAAGGAGAAAAAGGATCACTAAAAGGTTGTTAGCAGGTGTCTTGGCCTCACTTCATCCCTCTGGGACCATGACTTGAGGAAGGGACCCTTCAGCAGCCCCAAAAACACAGATTTCTAGTTCTTTTATGAGCTTTGGAGTTTGTTGTATTTAATTCAGTAGTTGGTTAATAT
This sequence comes from Pinus taeda, assembly GCA_000404065.3. Classification (NCBI taxonomy): domain Eukaryota; kingdom Viridiplantae; phylum Streptophyta; class Pinopsida; order Pinales; family Pinaceae; genus Pinus; species Pinus taeda. Next base: position 104,189 of record APFE030937184.1, on the reverse strand, counting down.
TGCAAGGTAGATTTCATTGTCATATTTTTCCATCTCCATTTCTGCAATAAGATCTCACTCATGCATTCATTCCCTTCAACAAATTTCTGCATGCATAATATAGGCAGTTGATTCATGCTTTTCTAGTTTATGAAGATGTAACTTGTTGCATAGTTATTTTTGGAAGACACACACGTTTTATGCAAAGCAAGTACTTCAGGAGGAGACCAGGACTTCATAACCAACATCCACCTTCCATTTCATCTACCTTATCCATCCCTTGTTTCACCATCACCCTCACTAGTTTTTCATCATTTTTCATTGAAATTCTCCCAAACACATTGAGCGAATCTAGCCATCTCTTATCTTGGATATTGACTCCTAAGTGCTCCTAGAACTTCTAACACTCCATCCCACCCATCACACACCTTTCCTAAGCTTCCGAACACATAAAACACCTCACAATTAGCTCTCAGTTGTATCCTATAGGTTTCCTGTAATTCCTACGGGATCATCCTGTAGGTTTCTAGTACATCCTGTAGGCTTTCCTAAAATGGCTTGTTTTGAGGCCGAATTGATGGGAAACCTCTAGGAAGTCACAAAAATCCTCCTAGGACCCCTCCAAAGCATCCAACCACTTCATAAACCTTCTAGCCATCCTCAAACACCTTCCATCCACCTGTCACATCCACAAGAACAATTAGTTTGCATACTTGATTTTGCCTAAAAAACCAAAAAAATGAAAACAGATCTAGTTTAGTTTCTTTTCTTGCAAATTAGTATTGTTTGATGCTTTTAACTTCTGCAACTTAGATAGTAGCATTTTTTTATTGTTGATTTAGCAATTTTGCTTCGCATAGCTTCTTAAATGGTTAATCAGGGTATGGTGTGGTTTAGCATTACATGTTGGCTTTTTCCATTACTGTAGTAGAGTAACTCACTTAGAGTAGATTTTCCATTCTTCCATCAAAGAATCAAGCTTCTTGTGACTCTATAGAAGTCTAGCTTAGAACCTCAGTGGTCTCTCGCCAGTTGAACAATGACAATAGGAAGAACCATCACTTTTACTTGTGCATACATCACTGTCACCTCCAAGTTTGTATAAACCCCGAGTTGATAAGTAAAGTTGGTACCCCAGGATTTGCAGCATCCTTGCTGCAATACTGGCACTCATCAACAACTAGGAATAACATAATTCCTACACTGATAGTGTTGATACAACCATTTTTATAGCCCATGACAACTTCATTCAACATTCACAGTGCAATATAAACACAAGTGAACACACTTATATGTGTAGTTTAATGACTGGAAACTGAGGGAGGGACTTACACTCTCCACCCAAATGTAAGCTAGTTGCACTCCAATATTTCTTGTAGTTGACCACCCCTAAGTCAGATTCAGAGTTTGAGGAGTAAGTTCTCAAGGGAATTTAAATCAATTCCAATCAACTTGATCACATAGGAATCCAGAGACCACCTTGTCAATACCTTCTTAGTACAAGATTATATGCTCCCACAGTGTCTCCGCTTATTCAACTAGGAATCTAGAGCACAATAAATATTCATTTCTAACCCTTCAAATATCAAAACCACAAAATTTTTCCCTCTGCTAACTAGGAATCCAAGGCACACTATGTTCAACCTACTCCACCTCGCAAGATTCTAAAATGCACAATGTCTCCAATTGCTTAGTACAAGATTATATCCCATAGCATCTCCACATGTTCAACCAAGAATCTAGGGCACACTTAGCCTTCATCTATTAAACCCGTAGATATGAGAAACACACCGAGTTTTCCCTCTACCATTCAAGAATTCAGATCCCACTGTGTTCCACCAGTTCCACCTCGCAAGATTCCAAAATGTAAAGTGTCTCTAGCCACTTATTTCTCTTCAACCAAACTCCTTAGTATGCTCCTGTTTGAGCACCAATGCTTATTTCTGGTGTTCTTCCTTTCCCTCGTGAGTTCTCACATTATTCCCATATGCCTAACTTGGTATATGCATATCCATAACACACAAGTTTGTGTTTGTGATCTTTTGTCAATAGAAACCATGCCTCTTCTAAGTGGGCTCTCTTGTGTATTTCTAAGTGTTGTCACAATGCTAATTCAAATTATGTTTCTCATTATTTCTTGTTAGCTCCTCTTTCTCCACCGCCCCCTTGCTTCCTCTTTCGTGTTGACCACACAATGTAGGCCATGAGGAAACATAGGAGGTATAGGCTTGTCCTCCATTCAAGTAGCCCATACTCCTCCCTCCCTACCATGTAGGCCATTAAACCCAGTCATAAAAAATGGTGGCAATTAAATGAACAACCTAAGTTAACTAATTCCATGGAAACTCCTCCCAAACTCTGAATCTATGTCCAGTCCTTCTCCCAACTCCATTTTTCCTTTTCCTAGATATTTATATGTCTTATTAACATTTCGATGACAATTCCTTATGTTATTCACATCATCTCGATATCATTAATTTCTGCAAGTACTTCTTCATTCTTTTTCCTACTTGATTCCATTTTTTTAATTATTTATTTTTATAAAGTGAATATATAATAAACAAATAATTATCTATTAAAGTGATATTTTTATTACTTATAACAAACAGCTGATTAACTAAAAAATCAAATCCAATACACACAAATAATTATACCTTCATGTCTGCAGAATATCTGGGTTCCTAGTCGATTAATATGTGGATAGAATGATGACAGAGAGCTAGGCTATTATGATAGATGGTGGCAATGACATACATGTATAATGTCGACGAGGACATTACGACAAATGGTGGTTGAGGAAAATAGAGTTGTATGGAATCGATACGGATAATATAAGGCGAGGTGGCATTGGTAAAATATATTTGTATGGTGTTGGGAATGAAACATATGATAGAGATGGTAAAACTATTTATAGATGATTGGATTGAGGCTAGAATGCATTTCTAATACTAGTGTAGCATAAATAGTTTCCTCTTTATAATTAAAAACATATATTTTTGTAGATTTATAAATATATTGATTGATAAATGATTGATACAAAATTATGATGGTGTTACAATGAGCCTGATGATGGTATAGCTATACTGTTGATTGGTCACAAGGAGAAGGGGTATATGCCCTTTGAATTTCCATTTCTAATTAATTTTTTTCCCATGATAAATATCATTACACTCCATATGAATAATATACATGTTTCAATGATCGAGGTACCATTCAGAATCAATAACAAAGCTCAAATCCATTACAACAAATCTCATGATGTCACTTGTGGGAATTGAACGTGGGTGGGGAGGATAATAATCATTCCTACCAACGACTTGATATAACCCAAATTGACATCATTACAAACTAAATTATTATTATTCATATTATTATTATGTTTATAACATTGGTGCTTGTCATGAAAACTCCAACATGGTGTCCCTGAAGACTTAGAAAACATAGCTAACCCAATTAAAGAACAAAGTTGATGAAATGAGTGGTAATATGGTGAAACAAGTGAATTTATTACATTCTTAGTAATGACTTAGATTGGAAATGATGCATGAAATGGAAAAAAATATGGATGAAAATAAATAAGAAATACAAAATTATATAAAGGAAGAAATACAAAAATACATGAATTCCATAGAGACATTACCTTAAAAAGGATCCCTAAAAGGGATGCAAAGATCCAATGAAATCATCAAAATAAGAAGATCAATTGTTTTGAGACTCAATCACATATGGGGAGTATTTTATCATATTTATAAAGAACAAATATTAAATATCATAAGCATGATAATTTATCACTTCAAAAATCACATCATCAAGGCTTCAAGTAGAACCAAGGAACTACTTCATTCGGGCCAAATATTACTATAAGGAAGTTTGATGGCAGAGATCATATAATATGGATATCATATATTGGACATTAGATTTAAACCAAGTTTATGTTAAGACCTATATAAGCCCCATGTTAACCCCAAAACCCTTATTAAGTCATATATATTAAGTGTTTACATCTCTATTTTTATATTTTTATGTAGGCTAGAACCCTTTATGATCATTTTTATTATAATTATACCATTTGTCTCCTATATATATTCTCAGGAGACCTAGTATTAGGATCATCAAATATTGTATTGTAAATTGTATTCATTGTAAAACGTGATTTCCCCTCGGACAAGATTGTCATTATGGGTTTATTATCATTATAAGACACAAGGTTCATCACATTTGGTATTAGAGCTCATGATCCTAGGGTTTTGTTGCTTAAAATAGGTCATTGTGGAATTTTCATTTTTTTATAGAAGTTTTAGACAGTGAAACTTAGATAAAATTGAGGAGAAATGTTGGGTCATGCCTTATTCAAATTTCTGATCTTGGTTCGCCTTATTTCCAAAGATATGCTCTAATGAATTTAAGGTTCCTAAATTCTCTTGAAATTAGTCTCAAACAGGTTAGTTTGGATTTTTCACTATAATATTTTTTGGCAGGTTTCAGAACATGAAAGTTGAACCACATTGAGGATAAATCTTGGAAAAAATATGGTTCAAATTTCATATATTTGTTCTCTATAATTTTGGATATATATTGTAAGTAAGTTAGGGTTCCTAAATGCTCTTGAAATTAGTTTCAATCAGGTAATCTTGGAATTATCGCAATAATTTATTTTTTTGGAGGTTTCAAAGGGTGAAACGTTGGACCATATTTATGCAAAACCTCAAGTAACATTTAGTTCAATTTTAAAAATTTATTTTTCTATGCTTTCATATTTATACCCTATGCAAGTTAGGGTTTGTAAACAATCTAGAAATAAATTTTAAATAGTCAGGTTATTATTTTTTCTATATCTTATTTTCTACGAATTTTCATATTGTGAAATATTTAGGGATCTCCATAGATATATAGAAGTACCCTAGATACGAATTTCAGAATTATAATTGAATAATTGGAGATGTACCATGTTATATAATTTTTCTCATGGAAAAGACAAAAAAGTCAACAAGTTTTGGGAAAGTTACGATAACTTTCATGCGGAACATAAAATTTTGGTCACACTTATGGAATTGTAGAAAAGATAAATCGAAGTATTATAGACAAAATTTTCATATATAGAAGGAATCTAATCTCATATATATGTCATTAAAAACTGTAGCCATTAAATTAAGGTTTTTAAAGGTATGTAATTTGCAAGTGATCTAACTATTGATTAGAATATCCATTTTTTTGTGACAAAAAGTTGTCATAAAGTGGGATGCTATTATTATTTTCCAACATGCCTCTAAAGAAAACTAATACAACAATTAATCCTACTGAAGGATCATCCTTAACTCATGACTGAAGTGAAAACTTAGAATTTAGGTTATCACAATTAGAGGAGAAAGTTAGTGAAATGGATGATAGTATGTTGAAAAATGTGGATTTATCAAGTTATCAAGAAAATATTAAGAGAGAAATGGAAAAGAATATGAATAAAAATAACAAAGGAATAGAAAAAAGGATGAATGAAAATAAGGAAGAAATTCAAAATGTCAAGGAATATTTACAAAAATCCATCAACGAAGAAATAAAAGAATCAAAAAAATTTCTATTAAAATAAATCCCTAAAAGGGATGTGGAGATCCAAGGAAAGAATGAAGATAAGGAAAGGCATGGTGTTTAGAATCAATCTCATATGGGGAGTATGTTATCACAATTGCAAAGCATAAATATTGAATCATAAAATTTTCAATCCATGATACACATCATCATGGCTCCAAGTTAGCACCATGGAACTACTATGTTCTGAAGATCAGTATAAGGAATTTTTATGGCAATTATCTCGTGACATGGATATTTTAGATAGATTAATATTTTGATCTGCACCATGTGGAATCCTTACACGAGGTAGATATTTCATCCACTTTTTTCAAAACAAGACTGACATGTATGGTATCAGTGGATTTATGAAAGGGAAAAGGATTATATTATATCTTAGTCCATTTATATAGAGGAAATAATAGAACATTATGGGGATATTAATAGTGATACATTATTTAATCAATTGGTAGATATTCAAAAAAAGGGTCTAGTTACATGGCAAAATAAAAATTGCAAAAGTTGAGACTTCGAGTAAAAAATATTTTAGAGGATAAGTTGTTAGACCTATTTATGGGAACTATAAAGAAAAGAATCCAACTGATGTGTCTCTTTGAAACTAAATATCTATAGCATGCTTTTGGTTTGGAAGGAAAGTTGAGAGTAAAACTATGGTCACTGGAAAATTAGTCACTAATAACTATAGAGAAAATCATGCTCCCTCTCCTAAAATAGCAAGATTGACTCCTCAACAAATCGATGAAAGAAGAGAAAGGGATTGTGTTTCAAATGTGACAACATGTATAGTAAGGGGAATAAATGTATTGAGCAAAAATGATTCTACATAGATTGTGAACATGAAGAAGATTAAGAAGCAAAAACTTTACAATATCTAGAGCTAAAAGAGACTGCTCCAACAATCTTTTTTGATGCATTGGCCAACATCGTTACTCCACAAACCCTAAATATAAAATGATATATTAAAAATTAAAAAGTAATAGGTATTGATTGATTCAGGTAATACACATAGCTTCATCAATTATTAATTAGAAAAAAATTGGAGCATTTCCCCAAACCATGTGTAGGGGGGATCCCACCCCCTTACACACCCTTCAACTAGGGGGGTTGAAAACCCCCTCCCCCACCCCCCTACCTTGTTTGAGGTGATAAGTCATGCAAATACTATAACGCATACCCAACATTTATAACACATGAAGGTCACTATGAGTTTTTGGTTATGCCATTTGAACTTACAAATGCACCTTCAACATTTAAAAGCTTGATGAATTCTATTTTGGATCCCTTCATTTGAAAATTTGTGTTAGTGATTTCTAATGACATATTATTCTACAAAAAATATTTGGAAGAGCATGTTGATGGGGGTATTTACACTATTGGAAGAGAAACAACTATATGAAAAATCTCCCTAGTGTGCCTTTGGGTTCAAGAAGTCGCATATTTGTGTGATATTGTATTACATGTGGGTGTCAAGGAGGATCCTAACAAAATAAACACTATGATGGAATGAAAAATATCAAATACCTTTAAGAAACTAAAAAGATTCTAAGGATTGACGAGATATTAATGTAGGTTTTCTAGGAATTATGATTGAAAAACAATACCTATGACAAAAATATTAAAGGGAGCATTTTCTTAGGCTAAAGAAGCAAGCAAATATTTTGAAGAACTTGACGAGGCTATGTGTATAACTCCCTTCTTAGCGCCTAATTTCACAAAAACATTTGTTGTGGATTTTTATGCCTCAAGACATGGCATTGATGTAGTTTTTCACATAAAGGAAGGCACCATTCCTCTAAGTAGTGAACTTAAAGGAAAGACCTTACTCAAACCCATCTATGAAAAAGAATTGTTGTCCATACTACATGCAATTAAGAAGTGGAATCCATACCCAATAGGAAGACATTTTGAATTAAAAATACATCATGATAGTCTAAAGTACTTCTTGGAGAAAATATTATCTTCAAAAGCGAAACAAAAATGGATCACAAAAATATTGGGTTATGAATTTGAAATTAACTACAGAAAGGAAAAATAGAAATTGTGGTAGATGCACTCTCAAGGAAAGAGGAAGACACAAATGGATTTCTGTGCATTATATCCATTCCGCAATTTGATAGGGTGAAAGAAGAAAGGATAGAATGGTAGAAAGATAAGAATATATGCAAGATCATTCAACAACTACAAGGGGAACCCAATGCGGTAGGAAAATATGTGGGGAAAAAGGATTGGTTATGATATTGAGATCACTTATGTTTATGTAATAATTCTCAACTCAAATAGAATTTCTATTAGGAATTACACACTTCTCCTATAGGAGAACATTCAAGATTCTTGAAGACATACCATAAGATGAAGAAATATTTTCTTTTGAAATTTTCTTAAAGGAAATCTGCAAAATTTTATGAAAGAATGTTTGGTATGCCAAAACAAGGGAGAGACAATCAACACTCTAGCTCCTTTAGAAATTAGGCATACCAAGCCAACATTGGGAAGAAGTTTCAATGGATTTTAATATAGGTTTACCCAAATATGAAGGAGAGAACTTCAATATGGTAGTGGAAAATTGAATGACAAATTATCCCCATTTTTCTCCCTTTCTCATCATTTTAAAGAAAGTAATATGACAAAAGAATTCATGGAAATAGTCCAAAATATACATGGAATACCAAATATTATCTTAAGTGACAACGATCCAATTTACACTAATTTTTTTTGGATTAAATTATTTTCTTTTTTGGATACTCAGTTAGCTCACATCTCGTATTACCATCCTCAGTTTGACGGCCAAACTGAGAATGTGAATATCCTTTTATAAATATATTTTCATTCCTTTTCGTGTGATAAATAGATACAATGGGTCAAATTATTCCCTTGGAATCTATACCTCATCAAAAATCTCACCATTTATGGCACTTTATGGACATCATCCTCCATCCATCACATCACCCTTGAAAGGGACTATAAAATCTCAAGCATTAGAGGACCACATATGGTACCAACAAGAGTTTATCAAAATCTTGAATAACAACTTTGTTATGGAATAAAATAGGATGAAACAACAGGTAGAACAAATTTGCATTGAAAGGGAGTTTGAAGTGGGGGATTGGGTATTTGTGATACTACAACCATATAAATAGATGTCCTTCAAGCCAAAAAATGAGGACATTGAATTAGAATTGAGTTATTATGTCCCTCGTAAGGTTTTGTAGATGGTTATAAGTATGGCTTACCAATTGGATTTGCCTCCATATTCATGTATAAATCCACTCTTCCATGTTTCTTGCTTAAAGAAGGTATTTGATGACAAGATCCCAATCCAAAATTCTCTACCAAAGATTAATGAAGTGGGGAAAATAATACTACAACTAGAAACAATCTTGGACATAAGGACTAAGAAACGAAGAAATTTAGTAATTATCGAGTACTTGATCAAATGAAAGAACCTATCAGTAGAAAAAGTGATATGAAGAAATGATATGTTCATGTAGAAACATCCATAGAGAGTCAAGTGTTGGAGACAACACTTCTTTGAAGGGGAGGGGCATGTTAAACCCTATATAAACCCCATGTTAACCCCAAAAACCCTTATTAATCCCTATATATTGAATGATCACATTTCTATTGTTATGTTGTTATGTAGGCTAGAACCCTTCATGATCCCATTTTATTATAATTAACCTTCCAAAAAGGTAACTTTTACATCCTTGTATTTAGAAAATGATCAATTTGTATAGTATTAATAGATTTGTGAATGAAACAAGATTCTATTGTCTCTTCGTCCATTTTTAAAGATGAGTTCATAGAATAATATGGGTATATTAAGAGAAATACATTCTTTAGTTAATTGAGAAATATCTTGCAAATAGGTTCAATTGTAGAGAAAATTTAAAAATTCGAAAAACTAATTCTTAAGGTAAAATACATTCCAGAGGATGTATTTTTAGACCTCTTTATGGAAATTTTAAAGGAAGTCATCCAACATGAGTTGTGTCTCTTTGAACCTAAATCATAAGAGCATGCTTTTAACATCGAAAGGAAAGTTGAAAGTTGAAAGTAAAATGGATACTAGAAGAGTGGTTACTAATAGATATAGAGAGTATCATGATCCTTCTCCTAACCTCACCCAACTAACAAGGTTTGTTGGCATTATGGCTAATGTGTCGTCCTTGATGGAAACATGCTTGACAAAGATGTACTTGATGTCAACATGGTAATAATATGATGGTCATGAAACTAGTGCAATTATTATTAATATTGGTATAGATGCTACAGTGGATATGGATAGAGAAATGGTAGTTCAATTATAGATGGATGAAAAATATAAAGATTGAAAACTATATGTGTTTCTTGTGAAGAAGGGTCACGTACGTATGAAAGTCTTGAGAGAAAAAGCCGTGTACATAATCTAAACCATGGAAATCTGGATACTAGGAGTCATTACCATGGTATTTTACCATAGCTATTGGGGCGGAAATTTTTATTTGATCCTCTCAACAAATACTAACAACATTACGAAGGGATTTACCTAAGGTATTGGCTAAAGAAAAATATATATAAGGAGATAAATTTCAAGGTGTTAGGTGTGAAAGTAATGGATTATTTATGTGTGATATGATCTGGAATAGGTGTGCACCAGGAAGCAAGGAGAAGACTCAAATCCAAAGATCTAAAGATATGTTGATATGTATGCTTGATTGATTTTCTTGTTGCAAATGTTTAAGTAGCTAACAATGATAGGATTGTGGTTATAGTGATGCTATGATTTGGATGTGTTTTCAAAAATCTGTAGTTTTTACAGTGAAGGCTACAAACTGTCAGTTATGTTTGCAGCAATATTATTTTTCAGTAATTTAATATTTTTACACTAGTTTTCTTCTAGATAGTCAAGTACATACGCGGATCTATTTCTGGTTAGTTGCATATATATTATGATATTCTTTTTTAGTATATTGAAACATGTGTGCAAGTGTTGCACATGAAGTGTGTATACACGCAAGTCTTCTTAAAAACAGTCGCGTGTATATTATAAGTTATATATGTTCATGGTTTGCAGTGCTGCTTGATGATGACAGTTGATGAGTTCTGTTGTATTTTCTATTGTCTGTCAATATTGTCTTGATCTGGATGGTTTTTATCTGTAGTAGTTCAGACGTGAATTGGTTTGATCTGGTTACAGTGGTTGATTCAGTATTCAATAACTTGATGTTTTAGTGATTCAGTTGGTTTACAGTGCTTCAGTGATTCAGAATTTGAGATTCATTTTGGGCTTATTGTTGATCTGGGTCTAGTGTGAAAGTATGATGAAAGGTGTCTTGCATTTTGTTTGATGATTATTTGACAAGTGGATCTAGTATTAAATATTATGAAATGTGGTCCAAAAGAGGTGTTGAGGGTTGGAGCCTTTAGTAAGGGAGTCAGAGCTTCCTTCCAGTGGTAGCTAGTAAACTTGTTTAGGGGGTAGGTGCTCCCTTTCAGTAGGAGATAGTAAATGAGGTTAGGTGGTTATAGTTCCCTTTTAGCGGGTGTTGGAGAATTAGTGGAGGTTGTAGCCTCCTACAAGTGGGTGCTTGCGTGTTGGTATGAGTCTACACCAGTACAATATGTGATGAATTTTTTATTTATAATAAAAGAAGAAGACAAAGATGATGATAATGGTGGTTTTCTCCCACGTTGTGTTTCCACCTAAAATCCTAGTGTTCTATGCATGTTTCTTGTAGAAATTCCCACTGTATATCAACAGATTATGCAATATACTAAAACACAATACAAGATCTACTTCTACAACACTTTGCGGAAGCTTAATCGAATTGAGCAAGATCAAGCGAACACATATAACTGAGAATGAGAAATCAATCACACATAACACAGAAGAAATAACCTGAGGAAAGCCTTAGCCTAAAACCCCAATCTCTGTATTATCATACAAGTGGAAATCTTGTTCAAGTTACAAAAAGAATCAGATGTCAAGCTATCCTTCTCTCTCTGCAATCAAAACAATATAGCTCACAGACTCAATAGACATAGTATATGTCCTCCTCAAGCCCTCCAAGCCTCCTATTTCCTTGTGCAGTTTTTCTTAGGGTCCAGGGAAGCCACGTGTGTGAAATGGCCTCATCACACTCACAAAACCTGAAGAAGTAACCGTGCAATCCTCAAGGAAAGAATTCCTTCTGCATGCAAGGAATATTCACAGTGGAATATTCTAGCAACTGATAGTGCATTTCCCCTCCATCTGATCTCAACTAGGTCTCTATCTGAATTGACATGCATGAGTTATTTATGAGAGAATATTCAGTTATCTGAAGTGCATCAGTTACATGCATGCAAGCATTAACTAACTGAATTTACATTAATTCAACAAATTATTTGAATTAATCTAACTGGACTTGACTCATTAACCGAGCCAACTAATTACAACTCAATATTACAACTCATCCTTATCTCTTTAACTGATGGATAAATTCCTCAATTAATGGAGAAACTGTTGCATGTCCCCACACAGACTTCATGTTTGATTTTCCTTAACTAATTAACTCAAGATGAATTAATTAATTATTTTACAAACAATTTCTAAGATCAAATTCGAATTTTAATTCACTATTTTAGTTTAGCGACTAACTAAAATATGAAGGTATCCCAAAATGCTATTTATAGAATGCTATTTTTAGCACTTTCATTTTTCATTCCTTGTTGCTATGTTCAACACAGGCTAAATTGCTATTTATAGCAGTGTTATTATTAGCATTTCTTGTTGCTATTTTCAACACTCCCTCTCAACAAGAAAGGGATTATCATTAACCCCAATCCTGTCTCTGTGGAACTCAAACTTGCATTTTGACAATGCCTTAGTCAAAATATCTACATCCTGTTCCTCGGTCGAAACATACAGCAACAACATGATCCTCTTGACCACACAGTCTTGAAGATTGTGATACCGAATATCAATGTGCTTGGACCTATCATGAAAAATTGGATTCTCATAGAGTTTGATACAACTCTAGTTATCGCAATAGATCATTGTAGGATCCATCCTCTGACCAAACAATCCCACTAGAATCTTCCGCATCCAAATGGCCTCACATGCAGCCTAACTAGCAGCCATGTATTCAACCTCTGCTGAGCTAAGTGCAACTGATCTCTGTTTCCTGATGAACCAGGAACTGTAGCTGAACCAAGGTTGGAGATTCTTCCAGAAGTGCTCTTTTGGTCTGATGGACTCTTTGCCCAATCCACATCTGTGAATTCCTGAAGCTTCACTCCCTCTGTCTGTCTATACTACAATTCGAACTGATATGTGCCTCTGAGGTATCTCAGTACATTCTTCTCTACCTTCCAAAATAGCTTGGTAGGCTGAACCATAGCTTGACTTAGCTAGTTCACCGTAAAGCATAAGTTAGGTCGTGTGTTCACCAAATACATAAGTGAACCCACCAGTTGCCAATAAATAGTAGCAGATAATACCTCACCTGAAGTAACATCCTCCTTCCTCCAGTTCCCAGCTAGAGGAGTTTGCATGGGCTTACACTTATCCATATGAAAGCGCCTAAGTATCCCATTGGAGTACTTGCCTAGAGACACAAATACTTCCCCATATTTTTGCCACACCTCCATGCCTAGAAAGTAGCGCATAAGGCCCATGTCCTTCATCTCGAACTCTCTTGCAAGGTCCTCCTTGAAAGACTGTATCAGCTGATCATCACTTGTCAAAATCAGATCATTGACATAAAGAATAATGATCAATGGTTTACCTTATACCATGATGTGGTGAAGGTTCGCATCTTCTTCACTCTTGGTGAAGCCCAAATCGGTGAAATAATTGATGATCCTGGTGTACCAAGCACGGGGTGCTTGCTTCAGCCCATACAAAGCCCTCTTGAGTCTGCACACATGCGACTCACGATCGAAGGTCTCGAAACCCTCTTGTTGCTCAATGTACACCTCCTCCTCAATCTTCCCATTGAGGAATGTTGTCTTCACATCTATCTGGTGGATCTTCCACCCCATCTAAGCTAATAGTGGTAATATCGATCTAATCGATGAGTACCTTGCTACGGGATCAAAAGTCTCATCGTAGTCGATCCCCTCGACCTGTGAGAAACCCCAGGCAACAAACCTTGCCTTATTTTTCTCAACACTTCCATCAGTTGCTTGCTTTACCTTGTAAAGCCATCTGTAACTCACCATTGACTTGCCCTGAGGCCTTGGGACAACATCCCACACACTGTTCCAAATGATAGAGTTGCACTCCTCTACCATTACATCAACCGAGACTAATTGCTGCATTGCCTCCTCGAATGAAGAAGGCTCGATATCTACACACTCCCCAACCAGGGCAATGTACCCAGTGTACCGCTTGGGTGACCTCCTCTATATGAATTGAGAAGATGGCTGTCCCACATTCTCTCATGCATCCAGCATCAACCTATCAGCTTCCCTTGAGCGTTTCCACCCATATCTAGAAGTATTAGCATGAGTGGATGTCTCCACTCTCGGATCCTCTACATGCGACTGCTCCACATCAATCTAAGGCTCCTCCTCCTTAGGAACTGAAAGTTCCTCCTCTACATGCAACTTGAGCTCCCTCTCAAGTGACACTTGCATGGCTTTCTTCTTGTCGAACTTCAGATCCCTGCATACCACAGTCCTCTGAGTGGAAGGCAGGTACACCCGATAGTTATGGGGTGTATCCGTGTACCCCACAAGTATTCCCAACTCAGCTATTGGGTCTAGCTTCTTCTTGGCATCTTTGGACACATGACAGTAAACTGATGATCCAAATATTCGGAAGTGACTTACATACGGTCGCTTCCCAGAATAGGCCTCCATAGGTGTCTTCATTCCCAATATATGGTGTGGGCTTCTGTTATGCAAGTATACTGTTGTATTGCATGCATCAGCCCACAAATGCAGTGGTAGGCTTTGGTCATGCAACATCACTCGAGCTGCTCCCACAATCAATTTGTTCTTCCTTTTGGCCACCCCATTCTGCAGTGGATTATGAGGTGTCGTCAATTCACGTTTAATACCTTCTACAATGCAGAAGTCTTTAAACTGTTGGGAGACATACTCTCCACCATTGTCGCTACGCAAGGCTTCTATTTTCTTTCCAGATTCTTTCTCTGCCAAGGCTTTAAACTCAAAAAATCTTAAGAAGGTCTGATCCTTCTTTTGCATAAAGTAGATCCAACATCTACGAGAAAAATCATCATTAGAAATAAAATAGTACATTTGTTTCATGGTGGAGAAAGGTCCACAAACATCTGAGTGAACTCGCTCCAGAATTGCTCCAACTCTACTGTCTCGATCCAAAAGGAATATTTTGCATACTTACCCAAGGTACAACCTTTCCATGTAGTCATCTGCTCAATTTTTCCCTTGGGTAATCCGATAGAAATCTACTGCATGATCTTCAGGGCTCCATGGTGCAAGTGGCCCAGTCTTCTATGCCATAGCTCGCCAACATCTTGGCTCTACACCATCTCAGATTTGGAACTCAAAGCAACATAGTAATCTACCTCTAGCTTGTAGAAATTCTTGACTCGAATCCCTATTCGCTTTGTCTGTCCAGTACCGATATGCCTCAGGAATACCTTTCCTTTACTAAAGACTACATCATAGCCTTTATCTTCTAGAATAGTGACAGACACAAGATTCTTCTTCAGACTTGGTACATAATTTACATCAGTTAGGGTGAGGGGAGATCCATGCTTCCTCAAAAACACAATTGTACCTTCACCTGAAACACAGTACTTTCCATCATTGCCCATCTTAATCCGCATCTAGAGATCCTTCTCCTCCAAGGTACTGAAAAGATTCTTGTCACTTGACATGTGGAATGAAGCTCCACTTTCCAGGTACACACACATCCCACCATGGATGAAACCATGCATGTGATAAGCAAGAAATCCAGCTCAAACTGTGAGACCAGGGCCTCACCATTAGATCCCTTCGAGGAACCCTTCTTGGATTTCTTCTGTGGACAATTCGTAGCATAATGGCCCACTTCATGACAATGAAAGCATCGGACTTTTGATTTGTCAATCTTCTTCCCACCATGGGAAGAACTAGATTTGGGATGGGATGCCTTCCCTTTCCCTTTCCTTGCCTTACTCGCTAAGGCTAGATTTTCCTCATCATCTTGCTTCGATGAGGATCCATCTCTGGTGCTTCTTATTATTTCCTCCTACATCAGATCCGACCAAAGTCGTTCCCAATCTGGAATTTTTTCTCTTCCATTAATCGAGTCTTGGTAGCTATGTCAGCTCTTAGGAAGACCAAGGAGTGCAAGACTCACCATGTCATCATCAATGGTCATGATCCCTACACTTCCAAGCTCATCCCTGCAGGTGGTGAGCTTGTTCAGATATGTAGAGATCGTGTTTCCCTTTTCACACTTGATCTTATGAAGCTTGTCTTTCAGCGCCAGCTTCCTCTGATCGTTGCTATTTTGATATAGATCTTTCAATGTTTTCCACATCGAAAACGGTGTCTCCTTCCCATGGAGGCTCGAGACAATGTGGTCTCGAACTCCCTCCAGGAGGATTCTCCTTGCTCTAGCCACACATTTCTTCCATTCCGCCATCAATCGACTTGGGGACTTCTTGATCAATGAAGTCCTTTAGACCGTTATCCTCTAATACTGCCTCCATGCAATCCTTCCAAGCTATATAATTCAAGCTACCATCAAGGGCATACTCTAGTCTTAAACCACTGAATGCCATTGCTGAAATTGAGTTGTGATAAGAACTTGATTTCTATATTTAGGAACCACAAACTTCTAACTTCTCCTTCTTGTATATTGTTCTTCACCTTGATCACCTTTACTCCAATACCATGTAGAAATTCCCACGATCAACAGATTATGCAATATACTAAAACACAATACAAGATCTACTTCTACAACACTTTGTGGAAGCTTAATCAAATTGATCAAGATCAAGAGAACACATATAACTGAGAATGAGAAATCAATCACACATAACACAGAAGAAATAACCCGGGGAAAGCCTCAACCTAAAACCCCAATCTCTGTATTATCATACAAGTGGAATTCTTATTCAAGTTACAAAAAGAATCAGCTATCAAGCTATCCTCCTCTCTCTGCAATCAAAACAATATAGCTCACAAACTGAATAGACATAGTATATGTCCTCCTCAAGCCCTCCAAGCCTCCTATTTCCTTGCATATTTTTTCTTGGGGTGTAGTGAAGCCACATGTGTGAGTTGGCCTCATCGCACTCACAAAACCTTAAGAAGTAACTGCGTAATCCTCAAGGAAAGAATTCCTTCTGCATGTAAGGAATATTCACAATGGAATATTCTAGCAACTGATAGTACACTGCCCCCCCATCTGATCTCAACTAGGTCTCTATCTAAACTGACATGCATGAGTAATCAATGAGAGAATATTCAGTTATCTGAAGTGCAGCAGTTACATGCATGCAAGCATTAACTAACTGAACTTACATTAATTCAACAAACTGTTTGAATTAATCTAATTGTACTTGACTCAGTTAACTGAGCCAACTAATTACAACTCATCCTTATCTCTTTAACTGATGGATAAACTCCTCAATTAATGGAGAAACTGTTGCATGTCCCCACATAGACTTCATATTTGATTTTCCTTAACTAATTAACTCAAGATGAATTAATTAATTATTTTACAAATAGCTGCTAAGATCAAATTCGAATTTTACTTCACTATTTTAGTTTAGGGACTGACTAAAATAGGAAGGTATCCCGAAATTCTATTTATAGAATGCTATTTTTAGCACTTCCATTTTTCATTCCTTGTTGCTATGTTCAACACAGGCTTAACTGCTATTTATAGCAGTGCCATTTTTAGCATTTCTTGTTGCTATTTTCAACATTTCTAATGTGTTGTGATTTATCTATTCTTTACTATATAGTATATGGTTAATGAATTAATAATGAAATGGTTTAAGTTAACTCACTAATGGAATTTATGACAAATTATGTAAATTGGATATACGCGGATTTACTTCATTGAAGTCACGTAAACACGCAAGTTGAATAAATGACAATAGAATATATAATTCCTAACGTGAAATTGAAATTTTAAGAGAATTAAAAATACTAATTCACCCTCCCCCCCAGTATTTTTCCTAAAAATTAATATCAAAGCAGGTCACTCCAACATAAGCTTAACCACTTGAGAGTGGATCAAGGATAATGGGAAAAAAAGATAAAGAAGAAGACAACTCTAAGGAAGAAATCAGGTCAAGAAAACTGAGGCAGTGAAAGCGATTTAGTGACAGTGATAGATGTCAACAAATATTCATATTCAGGAGCACCTCATTTTCTGTTGATCAAGAATGAAGAAGATAGTAACAAATAACTATAAGGTATTATGGTACATTTCCCTATCTATGTAATAATAATGATAATAAAGATGACAATGAATCAACCGAAATTCCTCTCATGGGTAGAAGTGAAAGTAATTATTCTAAAGAGAAAATAGAAATGAACAATACAAGTATTCTTATGTTGAGTGATACTAATTATCAGGAAAGGAAAGAAAATATGAAGTATAAGTTAATGAACCTTGGATATGATGTTTAGAATTTAGTATGTAATGGTTTCACTAAAAATTCTCTATTGAGTGAAAAATTACAAAAGAAAATTGTAGCATTAAATGAAATAATTCGTAACATACCTGATTCAGCATAAGGAAAGGTTATGGGTTATGCAATTGCAAAGGAAGTATGGGATAATATACAAGAAATCCATGAAAGAAAAATAGAGGAATATTGTTCATTGGGAGAACCAATAGGTAATTTTGCTTCTAAAGGAAATAATAATGTGTCGAAAGATGAGTATGATATGTCAATTGGAGTTACTGATTTAGAAGAAGACATGTTACAAAAATAACTTAATCTTAGAAGAATTTCTTTTGGTTTGAAAAGGATTAACAATCTTAAGAATAAGTTGTAGGCATATAATAATAGGTATTATGATAAATCAGTAAATATTGCAGCGAAATCTAAACAATATTGTGAAGGACTTGAAGATGAGACCATCTCTCTAAGATAAGATCTTAAAGAGTCAAACAAACGAAATGAAGAGATACTTCAAGTATTTGAAGAACAAGAGAATGGGCTAAAGGAAGAGATTATCAAATTAAAAGATAAATTGAAATAAGGAAGAAAGGTTGAAGAAGGAATGAATAAGTAGTATCTGGAAAAGGAAGAACAGTGTCAAATACTAGAGATTGAGGTAAAAATTCTAAAAGATAAATTATAAGAAAAGGATAAACACTTGAAATTTCAAGATAGTACAAATATTTCGGATAACATTCTTAGTAGTCAAAGGTATCCCTCCATTAAATATGGTCTTGGTTTTCATGAAACTATAAAAGGAGAATCTAGCTCACAAGCTTATGCAAACAAATATGATATTAACAAAGACAACTCTGAAAGACCTAGTAAAGAAATAAGAATTCAACCAAACCAACAACAAAAGAAAGAAAATTTTCAAAGGAAATCATTTGCTCCTAGCTATAGAAGTATCACTCGATTCTCTCCTCTGCATAATGGTATTGAATGCTTTATCTATCATAACTTTGGACACATTGCAGCCAACTGCAAAAGCATATTCACAAGAATATCATTAGCTCCTTGGTACTCAGGTTTCTTTAAGGGATATTGTTTTTCTTGCAGCTTGTTTGGTTACAAAGGCATTAATTTCATTAGGAGGAATATGAAAGAAAATATTATGATTCTTCTGCTCCCTTTTCTAGTCATGTAATATGTTATACTGGTAACAAGTTTAGGCATGTAGCAAAATAATATAGGAAAAAGTCAATGGATTCACACAAACAATAATTTTATTTTCTCCAAGGCAAGCAACAAGACAAGAATATTATTACCAAAATACTTGAGAAAGATGGATCCACCAATACTTCTCATATTAAGCAAAAGGAAGAAGAACAAGTTAAGGGTTTCCTTTCTCTATTTTAATTTGAAGGAAAAGATGAATGGTACATTGATTCGAATGGAAAATGGCATCAACCCATGGTATTCATCCACCCATGGAATTTACCCATGGTATTGTAAGTGACATCCACTCATGGTATTTATCCACCCATGGTATTGTAAGTGACATCCACCCATTGTATTCATTCACCCATGGTATTTTGACATCCATTCATGGTATTAATTCACCCATAGAATTGATGCGTGGTATTTTAACTAAAAAATACTATAAGTAACAAGTCACATTTTGTAAAATGACAAATTGTCCACCACAATGTAGTCGTTATAGTTATTATCTGTTTTAATAAAAAGTTTCTTTGTGTGGTTTTTTTTATTGGGCATTCTCCTCTTCTTCTTTTGGCATTTTAAATTTTTAGATCTTGGGGGCCTCTCCCCCAAAATCCATTTCAATAGTTTAGGTCTTAGGGGCGTCACCCCAAGATCTGGATCATAGTGCCTCCATTGCTGCCTTCAACATGCAGGGTGGATCCTGTTCGAATATCATATTGTAAATCGGGGTGACAAAATGATCGGACAACTGTGTGATAACTCCTTTCAAGGTGCATTCAGACAACATCTTACAATAAGTGTTCACAGAGGTCTCCATCGATGTCTGTTGGCCCTTGTTTTTTATCAATTTTTTCTTATTAAAATCCACCTAATTTCCATCATTTTTCACCATATACCATCCATATACACCTTATTTTTACCTTATTATGCATATTCAAGCAAATAAATTATGTTTTTCAATCTTTAGATATTTTTGCAAAAAATGGGTTTTAAGAGTATTTTTGGACAGAATCAGAAATTCTTGTAATGGCTATGTGGATAACATATTTGCAGGCACTTGGACTCAAGCTAGATGTATGAATTGAAAGCTTGGGAACTAGGACTGAACTAATTCCACTTGGTTCGACCAAAACAAGCTTTATTAGGCCCGGTCAAGGCTAGTCAAACATGACTAGTCATCTAGAAAATCCCTAGGAAATAGGGCAGTTTTATGATTTCATGGAATTGTCTATATTTGTAGTGATAGATTGGATGGATTCAACTTGGATAGGTGGGTATGGATAGATATAGTTGTTAGAGAGACTTTAGATCAGTTTGTTTCATGATCTTCTATTTAAGCCAAAACTTTGAAGGCTTATGTATGTAATTTTTATGCAACTTTATGCCGAGACATTTGAATATTGGAGATTAATTAGAAGAACTTGTTCTACTTTAATTTTGCTATTCATTAGTGTAGATGAGTTCTTGAAGTTTCATCATTTGATATCAGCCTCAAGTGTGCAAGGCAAGGGTGGAGGGCCCCCACTCCAAGCTAAGTACACTTCATTGTTAAACTAGCTTAATTTTCATGAACTAGTTGCTTTAGATTTGTTTACTTGTTTTGTTTCAGATTTGCTTATTTGAATTAATGTGTGATGATTGTTGAATGGATATTGGTTTAATTATAATCTACATATGAAGGGACACACAGGAATTTAAGTTAAATTCGCCTTCTATTTGATCTTGAACTAAAATCGAATTTCATTCTCCTTTTCTTATTTGAAGTTATTTATGCATTTCTAGTTTGAAGCAATGGTGATTATGATAGAGTAGAATTGTGAAGAAGGACAATTTGGTCCTCCTTAGTTAGAAGCCTCTTCTTTTACATCTTCTGCATCATAAACCATTGTTAATTAGTGCTTTTAGATTTCTCTTCATGAAAGTAGTATTGTAGGAAAGGATAACCTGGTTCTCCTAAGTTAGGAGCCTCATCCCTCACATATTACATAAGTGAGAATTAGAAATTGTTAAAATAGTTTTATATTTCTAATATGTACTTCCTTAACTCTTCAAATTTTATCTTCTATGCTTGGTTACATATGATATCCATACACTATGGAATTGCCTCTAAGTTTTACAAACCCAGATTGATAATTAAATACTTGTGTTAATTTGTGTTAATAAATTAGCTCAATAGTGTCCATGCCCACTTCAAGCCCGGGACCTCCTGATGGGCACAAATTGCATCCAAGATGTAGGCGGACATGTACATTCCTACTTGCATACCTTTGGGCGGCTATCAAGCCCTTGTTACCTATTCCTTCAGTTGGTGAGCCAACATGTCAGACCAGTTGCATGCTTTTCCTTCTCTAGCCAGTTGGTCCAATGTGATCACCGAACTCTGTGGGAAAGTTTTTGTGCTCTCTTAGCCATATAGATGACATGCAAAGATGACCAAGTATTGATATTCCTTCTATAGTATCTTCATCTTGTAGACCTGGTTGGGTGTCATCCTGAATTTAGCCGGCTCCTTCATCCAGTTATTCAAGATACCTCTGGATTTCGTATTGTTGTTGGGTAAGTTGAAGGGTGTCTCCATGGTGATCATGAGCTTCAACATCTGATACAACTCATAACAATCCTATGCCCTGGAGGTAGCAATATTCTTCACACTGAAACTTCTCAATGTCATCATACATTGGATTGTCTTGCACACTGATCCTGAGATGATGACATTGAGAAGTTTCAGTGTGAAGAATATTGCTACCTCCAGGGGATCCAATGTATCATGTCCGTGCATGGGAGAACGGGATACCTACATGCAATCCAGTACAAACCGGACTTGTGTATGTTCACATAGACTTGGTAGTCTTTGAGGTCTTCCCCAAATGTGCCTGCAAATGCATCATTGGCCTCTTGCCATTTCAGCTTGATGTCGTTGTCTGCAATTAACTTGGTGTCTTCATAGATCGATAGACTTGTAGACACTCAGTCAACTGTTGTTCTAGTTGCACTTCTATTCGTGCCAAATAGTTTCATGCATGTGACAGTAGTGAGATGCTAATGAAAACTAAAATGGTGCTAGTACAAGCCAGTATGCATGTAAATGATAGCAAGCAATCATAGAAATCAAGAAAAACACACTCACACAAGTGAAAACAGTTGCAAAAGACAAGTTAAGAGGACTTACCTATGAATAGAAGAGTTCAATGTGTTGAATACTCCTAGATGTACTATGGGACGTCAGAGCTCCAAGATCAATGTGAATAAGTGAGCTCTGAAGCGTCGAATAAATAAGTTTGAGGCTCATGATGCACATGCCACAAATCTAGGAAAAAGAAACACTTGGAGGAAAGATTCTAAAATGATCTTTGCATGTAACCTCTAGCTACTAAAAATAACTCCCTAAAATCTAGGGATGTTTTTTTCATGTTTCTTTTTCCTATTCCATGAAAAGTAAGCCCATGCATGCAAGTCAAGTTTTCTCAATCTCGGGTGGAACCGATCAACTCAATGGCACATGCAATAGCCTACTCAGCTGAGGGGAGAATTTGCACATTTTTGGGAGCTGGCTGGGATGGCTTTCCAGAAGGATTGTGCAATTTCTAGGCTAAGCAGCTGATTGCTGCCCAAAATTATGCAATTTTTTGGTTGAGTAGCCCTGATGGGAGGAATTACACAATTTTCTCAATGAAAGGTGATAGGAAGATTTGCGCAATTCTAGAGCCCAGCAGGTTTTGAGATAGAATTGTGCAATTTCTGGAGGGAAGCATGTTTCCCCTCCAAAATTGTGGAATTTATTGAGGGCGTTGTTCATCCTACAACTGGAGCAAGTCTAGAGAAACAACTTGTGAGGGGGGTGCAACAAGCCATGATGTACGGGCTAGAAATCTGCTAGAAAAACACTAAAACTTGTGTACTTGACAAGGCAAGACATGTTGTTGAGGAAGGTTAGTAGGGAGGCTCCAAAACTAAACTAAGGAAAAATTTTGGAGGGTAGTTGTAGCCACTACAAGAGACTCTTGGAATACGCTCATGACTGTTCAACTTTCCATAAATTTTCATTTGAAATGACTCTTCAACTTTTGTGTGCATCCATTGTACTTCACTTTACATTACATTCAGTTACAACAGATATGTCCCATAATGGTAATGTGATCGAGATAGATCATGACACAACTCGACATGGCACTACTGAAATCTATTGGTTGACTATGGTTTGCATGTCAAGTTGTTGCACTACTGAGTGATGGATGTATTCTTGGTGTTCTTTGTCTTCTCCTCCACATGGCATACTGCCACGGGGCCTTCGATGGTCTTAGTCTTGCTTGATGGTTCAATGCATGTGTTCCTTTTTCTTGTTTCTTTATATGCTTGGTACGTTTGTCCAGTTGCAAGCAAGTCTTCTACCATGTGTGATCCTTATTCATCCCATTCATCGTCTTGCCATGATCTACAAGTGTACCTATTTCTACAATTCATTCATGACGGGACGACATCAAATCAAAATTCTCCTAGTCTAGCATGATGCATTTTTCTCATGTTCCGGGTGATAGGGAGGGAGGAAAAATCACTGAGATAGCGTAGAGTGAAACTCAGGCTAGAATGAGGCATTCTATGAGGAAAACCTACACTATCAGAAAAAAATTCATAGTGATCATTGGGAGGTAGGATTGTAGAGTGAGAGTCACCAGTTCCAGCTTCAAGGTGGGATCCCGAGGGAGGCAAATTTTGCGTATTTTTCAGAGGGAAGACAAAGCGGGCTGCGGGGGGACTGCTAGTCAGTTTTGTGCAATCTCCAGAGGGAAGATAGAGCAGGGACATAGGGAGACCTACTGGACATGACTTTGCAATCTTTGGGAACAATGTAGGATAGTCAGCAGGGGAAATTCCAGACATGTCTGCACAATTTCTGGAGGCAGGGTAGAGCAAGGCAGCAAGGGTCATCTAGGTAGCTTTGCAAAATTCTAAGGAACAGTGGAGAGAAATGTAGTAGATGACCAGCTGAGCATGTCTACACAATTTTGGGGAATAGTGCATACCTAATTCTCAGAGAAGTGGAGTCTCCTGACGGGAAAGGAGGAGGTTTGATGATTGTGCTTGAGGAATGTGTAGTTCATTTAGACAAGGACGCATTTTATGTGCAATTTTGGGAGGAAACCAGGCTACTCACCTCCAAGATTGCACAATGTAGTTGACCTGGAGAATATCCTAAAGCACTACATAGTTATGGGCAACAGAGCAAGGTCACTAAGGGTTGAGACTACGCAGTGCATCTCAGTCAAGGTCCGATGGAAGAGGGTTGTCCGATTGGGTAGATTTTCAGGACAATGGCTAAGTGTTGAAAGTACGCAAACTTGTGTAGACTGACATTTTAAACATACACTTAGCATACTCGATGACAAGACAACATAGACCATTGAGACAACAAGACAAAACATGCCCTCGGTGAGACTGTCTTGGAGTTGAGAGTAACAAACGCGAGACTTGTAATAGACCTTCGAACGACCATGACGACACTTGTGCGACAGTGCTTACAATTTTGTGCGTGAGTATGATGGATGTTTACATAGCAAAGACAACCCGAACACACAAAGACAGGCCTTCAAACTCACCAGAAATAGATCACAAGCATGGAAATACTTCACAAGAACTCATGGGGTGAGCTCGAGTGTTTGCAACCATCAAAGGAAAAATCAAGGAAGGCTCCGAAATTTGGATGCAAGCCAAAATTTTGGAGGGTGTTGCAGCCACTACAATAGGTAGCCAACCATCTATCTTGCCTAGCATTCAAATTGAGTTGGTCAAACAAATACCTCATTCCACTATGATCACTTATTAGAATAAAACTCTTGCCAAGAAGATATTGCCTCCATATCTTCAAGGCATGAATGATAGCTTCCAACTTGAGATCACGAGTCACATATTTTTTCTTGTGCTCATTCACCTTCCTTGACTCATAGCATAACACCTTTCCTTTCTGCCTCAAGAGATCACCAAGTCTAATATTACAAGCATATTTACATACTATGAACTCCTTATGTGGATTTCCAATCTTCAATACTAGAGGATTTGTAAGCAAATGGTTCAACTCCTCAAAAATAGGTACACACTTCTTAGTCCATTCAAAATTATTCCCTTTTCTCTGCAAAGATGTAATATCATAGGAAATTCATGAGAATTTCCTGATGAACCCTGTTGTAGTAACCTGCTAGTCCCATGAATGATCTCCCCTCATCCACATTCCTAGGTGTTGGCAACTCCATGATAGCTCTGATTTTTTCTTGGTCCATTGCTATACCTTCCTGGGAAACAACATGTCCCAAGTAATGAACTTCAGTCTGAAAGAAACTACGCTTGCTAAAATTCATATACAACTGATTCTCTCTCAATAATCATAACTTGGTTTCTAGCTGCTCTGCATGCTCTTACTCATTCTTAGAGTATATCAATATATCATCAATGAACATTATCATAAACTTTTCTAGATAAGTAATCAACACACTTTTCATTAAACACATGAAAATAATTAGAGCATTAGTAAGACCAAACGAAACCACTACAAGATCATAATTCCCATACTTGGTACAAAATTCAGTCTTGTACATGTCATGTTCTTTGATGTGTACCTAATGATATCCTGATCTCAAGTCAATATTTGATATCACTGTTGTTCCCTTCAACTGATCAAACAAATCATCAATCCACGGTAAAGGATACATGTTCTTGATTGTCACCTTATTCAACTTCATGTAGTCAATCCACAATCTGAGAGTACCATCCTTCTTCTTCACAAACAATACTGGTGCACCGCAAGGAAACACACTTGGCCTTATGTATCTTTTATCAAGAATTTCCTTAAGCTGCAACTTCAATTCCACCAACTATGGAGTGATCATCTTATAAGGTGCCTTGATGATGGTGCTACTCCTAGCACCAACTCAACAGAAAAGTTCAATTCCTTATGAGGCGATAAATCTGAAATATATTATGTAAATACATCCTGAAATCGTTGCAAAGAATGATACCTCTTCAAGGCTTCATCATCCCCACATCCTTTCTCTTCTCACTAGAAACATGTACTGAAAATAATATAAATCCTTTCCTACAACTACTCTTAGCCTGCGTAGTTGTAATCATTCTCACTGATGTAGGCTTCTTCTTTTCCTACACGATTCTCTTTTCTCCATCATCATCCCGACACTCAATATCCTTCTCATAACAATCTACCTTATTCCTATAAAGGTACAACTAATCCATGCCCAAAAGCATGTTGTATGAACCAAATGGAAGCACATTTAGATGTGTTTATGTAGGCATACCATTCAATTCAATTGCATAAGATCTCACCCAATGATGAACTTTGTTCTTGGTCTCTGTAGTCAACTGCACCCACCAAGGCTCTACATACACTTATTTACTCAAGCCAAACGTATCCACTAGTTCAGATTAACATAACTGTAAGTAGATCCAGGATCAATCAAAACTGAAATAACTCTATCATAGAGCTTCCCTTCCATCTCAATAATGGATTCTCGGTGATCTGCATGCTTGTTATCAAATGTTGCATAGATCCAAGGAATGCTCTACCCAATGTCACCAACTATTTTCACCTCCTTAGCATAGCAGATCCGAGGTCTACCACCCTAGTACAATGAACAATCATTCTCACGGTGATCCTTTCCACATATCCAACAATGCAATGGTTTTCTGCCACTAACATTATTATGCTTCTCTCTAGGTTGATTCCCATGTCCATTCTTTGTTATACTGAACTTCTTGTAAGGGGGCACATTTTCTTTCTCACCTGCATCTTGAGGTATTTCCCACTTCTAAGGCCATTTTCCTTTGGTATTTTCATTACCTTCCAATCATGCTTGGGATCAGTATTTCGCTTTGACTACTCATAACAGTGCTTCAAATTATTGATCACTTCATCTAATGACTGAGGCTCATCATACTCAATCTGATCATTGAATGCTAGTGGTATTCCACTGATGAATATTTGAACCGACATCTTCTCACCCTTGAGGTAAGGCACATACCTTAACAACTCCATAAAATTAGTTGTGTACTCTTCATCTGTCATAGAACCCATCTTTAGCTCATAGAACTCCTTAGCCTTTCCATTGTAATATATCTCAGACAAGTACTTCTTCCTAAAGAGTCTCTTAAACTCATGCCAAATCAACTCCTTTGTATGATGCCTTTGACATGCTTTACATCTTCCCACCAGATATATGATTTTCCTTTGAGACTGCAAATAGCTATCCAATCTTTCATATTCTCTGTATAATCATGCAGCTCAAAAAACTTCCTCATCCCAAGTAGTCATGCTTCTGCATTTTCTCGTTTCTTCAACTCTCCATCAAAGGTAAGAGGCTTGAATTTCTTGAACTAATCTGGAAATTACACCCTCTCACTCCTCCTATAAGGATGATAGCAATGATGAGCATGATGTCTCTCTAGACCAGAACTATAGTAGAACCCATAACCACTACCTCTCTTGTTAGGTGTATCCATCCACCTTGTTGTAGTGTTTTTGTCTCAATGATGTACGAAAAGAACCCACTTAAGATTGTGGATTACAAACAACCTCAATAATATAAATGACTACTAAACATTGTAGATCTGTAGCTATTGATAGAAACAAAACCTGCCAAAATTTTGAAGTATGCTGCAATCATAGTTAAACAGTCAAATGAAGAGTAATAACCCCAAAACATCTGTAAACCAGATTTGTAAAGAATAATTTTATTATAGCACTTCTGAAGGGAACAAATATATGTTACTAGTCCCCCTCTATGGGATGGATTCTTGGCAATCCTCAAATGCTTTCAACTTCTATGGAGTCTCTCTCCTCTATAATGCATAAACCCAACAAAAATATGGTGTGCGACAATGAAAATAATCAGAGTTACAATAGTGAGTGCAACAATGAAAATAATCAAAAGTGCATAATGAATGGAAAACTCTCCAATTTATAACAAAATATTGAGTTATCCTTGAATAATGAGCAATAATAAAATATTATTAATCCCATTCTTGGAATATTTATTATATTTGTTTACATGGCAAAAAATATTTAAACTTTTATTTAGAAATAATAAATAAATAATTGATTTATTTATTATCTCAAGGAATTAGTTAAGGAATAATAAACAAATAATGAATTATTTAATTATTCCTAAGGGATTTAGTCAAACTTAACAAAGAATAGTAATTAATTAGTTATTCTTAGAGAAAAATAAGAAAAATAATGATTTATCTACTTATTTTTCATGATTGGGTCAAGTTTAACAAGGAATAATAATAAAACAATGGTTTAATTAATTATTCCTAGAAGAAAATCAAATAAATAGTGATTTATTTAATTATTCTTCATGGGTTTAACTATAAATTACTTAATAAAGGTGGTTTATTAGGTAATTTCTCACAGATAAAACAATTTTACTATGGTAAAATTGGCTTTACATGGTGTACTTCGATCCATCTAGTAAATTAGGCTAGATGATCAATTTTTTGGTGATAACAGATTGCTAGCCAACGTACGAGTTTTAGGAGAAAAACGTATGACCGAATTACTTTGTAAAGACACAATCACTTAGAGAACATAGGGGAGTCAAGGGGAGGGAGAGAGAGAGAGAGAGAGAGAGACCAATGAAGCTAAAGCTGAGAGAGGATAGTGACATGGGGGCGAGACTAATGCAAGTCTCTTTCTTTTTTTTGCCGTAATGGACCTCAATGAGGCGGGGGAGGCATATACATGCTTGCTGAGATAACTTAGTACAAAAATAACGGTTCACCCAGAAATATGAAACTGAGCAATAAAGTACATGCTAAATGGTACATGACACGCTGGCATAACAAAGCCAGAAAATAATACAATGTGTCCCATATAAATAATGCACCTGTTAAAAACACGAGCAAGGACTGAATACAATAATATATGTGTACATGGGATACAAAGTCCCTTCGCTCAAAAAATGGGTGGGAGGGAGGGTAGAACAACCAAAGAAGCCCTGTTGAACAAGGAGGGGCTCTGCAAAACTGAATGGATCATCTGGAGGTGACGTGAATGCTATGAATACTACGATCAATAGGAACTTAACCCATCAACTCTGCAGAACTGCATCTGAGGTTGTAGCATAGTAGGTATGCATCTGAGCATGTGAGGGGCTACCTGAAGGGCCACCTCCTCATGAGGTATAAAACATCTCAGACATGCCCAAGAATCATTGGTACAATTTGTTGTATCACTGTACCATCAAGTGTATGGATCATGAACATGAAACGACCAAGTCAAAGGGAAATAATGAGATCCTCTACTTGATATAAGGTGCCACACAAGAGTGGAAGCTAGAACCAAGATACATTTCCCTCTAGGCCGTTCTTCTGGAATAAATGAGTTGTTGTCGATAGAATAGGGTCCGCGATAGATGAGGCAATGAGGAACCTCAACTAAAGCATGAGGGAAAATAGTAATGTGATTGATGGAATGACACCAGGGATAATGGGGAAAAGGGGACTGAGGGACAAACGGACCACTACCCTTGTCAGAGCATAAAGTGCATGGTTGAACTTGCAGCAACTGATTCGACTCAAGAGGGGATGGGGACAGTATGTTTGGAGGCCAAAATGGGTGACACAGGATGAACGCTGTGAAAATATGGATGGAAAATTGTGACATGATATGATGGGACATGAAATAGACTCCAAGAATGCAAGGGTGACTCGATTACGCTGCCACATAGACTAGGCTCAGTGGGGACCATGAAAACATGAGTAAATGATGGTTACTCATGATGGTAGTCTACATATGTTAAGACAAGTATTTATACAAGGTGTACCTCAAAGTACAAGTGTCGCTTTATGAAAAAATTTGATTTTGAGGGGCAACGAAGTGATCGTCTTGGAAAAATAGTTTCAAGGTGAAGTGTCAAATCATATGAAACTGAAGAAGACCCATTTTAGAGCTCAATGAGATAATTCTAACAGTTCTGATGGTTCGTCAACTAAGCTATGGGATAGAAGACAAACTGACCATTAGAATTGGGATCAACAATTTTCAGGCAAGTGGCCTTACTTGTCTAAGGATGGTCTTAATGCTTCTTGGAACGATGGTTCCTGGTGAAGAACTAAGGGAAGAGGAAAATGAGAATGAACTATTAGAGGTGGTCTAGAATCATCCTCGCCCACTAAGTCAAACATGGGGACTAGGTGGTATAGAGTAGAATATTTGAAGATATGGTATCAAACGTCTATGATATGCAATGTGCATATGGCTCGTCGGAGAGGCTGGTAGGACAACCTATCCAAGGAATGGGAGGATAATCAACCATATCTAAATCGAGTGGGATCTAGGCCAAGACTTATGTTAATCAATTGAGAAGATGGCTAGGGGAAAACCATCATGCCCCCAAGCATGGGATGCTAATCTAGTATGAAAAGGTGGGAATGATGCCCCCCTAGCAGGAGGAGTTTGTGGAGTGCCATTGTGTTCCAAGCACTCAAAAAAGGGATTCAAGCATTTCAACCCAACTTGGCATGAGATCATCCAAATGCGATGTAGGGGCCTATGTGCCCCCCCAGTATGTTATAGGAGTACCGGATGTATTTAGAGCTAAGGGCTCCAAATACTTATATGATACATAATATGATTATGCATTTTATATGATGATGATGGTTCGCCATTTGTTTTGTTTATGGTTGTCTTATGTGGTATACATGTGATAAATGCCAATCTAGAATGTTGTTTGCAATGGTATCTACGTATCTACATAGTGATTTTGGTCTCTAGGTACATGACTGAATGTAATAGTTTCAAATTCACGTACTAATAGATTCACTCGTAGATATTTTCTAAATAGGACTTGGTTATGCACATGATACACACCATTCGATTGCATGACAAGTAGCAAGGAATCTAAATGAACATGAATATGAAAGATGCAATGAGCGAGGGCATCGACTAACAAACCTATCACTGCATCATATTCGGCTTGAATATTGGTGGCCTATCCAATGCACATGCCATTTGAAAGGACTAACATATGCAAGGGGGTAAAACTAGCCCAGGTTGCTGAGGCTAGATTCCAGGAGAAGTGACTCGCACCATTAGCATGGTCGATATACAGTGTGGATGATGGATCCATATAAAATGTGCAAAAGATAATGAATGAGATGATGCAATCTACCTAACTACATGGCAGAAATAAAGACACACAAATAAAAGGGATGTGTTGTGAGCAACATTTCTGGAGGTAGAGCGCATTGGGAGAACTAGGAAGGAGATGGCCTTCGAAATACTCATGAAGGAATGCCATATTACTCAAGTGTAGGGGTAATCAGGGGTAGACATAGCTTCCATGGTGTCCTCATCAAGTTGGGAGATGGGTGGACAAGAGGAAGTCTGACTACATGATGCAGTGGCATTACCTGGTGCATCAACCTAAGGAATAAGATTCACATACACATATCTTGGATGGCAGAAAATGGGTTGGTAGACAGAGGGTGTACTGATGTTGAGACCTCAGATTCTATCAAAAAAGGTGCGATAAAAATGCACGTAGCAACCTCAAGAAGGTTTGCCTGTGAGGAAATCAAGGATGACGATAGGTAAAGAATGGGGCTTGTGTTGTACATCATCTCAACATCAGGGGAGACGATCATAATAGAGGGGCCAGAGTTTCCCTATTCTGGTTGACTCGTGGTACTAGAATCCACAGGCAGAGGAGTAGTGGCTTAACTACAAGTGGCCTCGTATTCTTGAATTTCCCCAATGCAATCGCGAAACTCATCGAGACGAGGGAAATAATGGGAATAATGACCATGAGGATAACAAAGGGCACAAGGCAAAGTGTTTTGAGTTTCTTAGGTGGGACTGGCATGTCAACATGGACTTTTGGAATATTTGACTTAGGGAATGCTTCCTAAACCAAGGGTTTCATTTGAGGGAGTTCAGGACAATTGTTGGCAGTATGCCCAACAACGTCACACAAAGCGCATGGGGGTGTCGGCTTTAGGGGCTGGAGGAGGTTGGGGATCGTTTTCCTTCGAATCTTTCCTTTTATCTTGCCCCCCTGACCAGATTCTTTCGCAACAAGAGATGGTTCCTATTGAGGTTGTGATGGAACTGAAGCAGTGGTAGGGGGCATGGGGACTGATTGACCCAGGGTCAAAGCATGACATGATCATAGATGACTAGGTAGAGTGATTGCTGGGGGATCAATCTACCATACTCAAATCCCCAAAGTCACATTAGTAAGGACCAGCGAAGCCATGATGGGGACATAAAATACTCCCAGAGGGGGGAATAAAATAGGTATTTGTCCTACAGGATAATGTCCTGGTGGAACAACTCCTGGATGGTTAAGACCTGTAGGAGAGGTTCTCGGTGGGAACATAGGAGAGGCACCCACAAATGAAGGAGGTCCTAGGTGGATGGATCTGGATGACTCGGTCGAGATGGTAACAATAGAGTGCTAAGGAGTTGGCTATTGATCAGAGGTATTGACCTCATCAAAATCCATCATGAGGATCTGCTAGTCACCGGGACTAGAAGGTTGGGGGGAATGGGTTGCTTGACCAGGCTAAGGTTGAGCAACAACAAATCCTTGCTGAGGGAAAGGATTTGTGAGCATGGCCAATTGAGGTGGCATAGGATTCTAAGGCAATTGTTGACCTCATGAAGTTGCTTGAGATTCCCACATTTGGTGCATCTGGGGTAAGAGAGGACACTCATGTGTATAGTGGCCATGTACACCACATTATCCACAAGGATTATTCATATGAATAACCTTGTTTTTCTTGAGCTGGCCACCCTATTGCTAGTTTTTAGTGTTAGGTTGGTTACCTTTGTTACCCTGGTTACCCTTGTTACTCTTCCCCTTATTCTTTTTCTTTGAATTCTAGGGATTGGTATCACTCTGTTGTGCAAACACATGACCCTGAGGGGGTGTTGGCTACTAGGGCTGAGGATGCATGGGAGGTTGCGACGCTAATGCTTGAGGGGATGGAGCGTTAGGCTCTGCATAAGAAGAAGCAACAATTTGGTAAACAGGTAGAGGCCCTGGAAACATGTTGCTAGCAGGAGGGGCATAAATGTTGGAGGAACTGGTGCCCCCTGCGGGTAGCCATACCTCTGCTGAGAATATGGCGAAGAGTGTGAAATGGATCCAATGATACCATTAGTAGCGTGAGATTCCCCCGGTGCATTAGCACTATCATGACGAGGGAGGTCTAGAATAACAGTATAGACATAACTTGATTGAGCATAAATCAGATCGTACCTCAAAGCGGTCTGGAGAGCTTCTTCCTTGGTCTGAGGAAAATGAGACATGACATGTTTCCCGATGGGGGATAAAAGGCTCTTAAGAAACCAATATAGATAAACATGGTCTTTGAAAGGTAGGTAACACCATGTGATCCTCTTTCGATGCCACTCTTGAACATGGTCAAAAAGGCAAGTAGCAGAGGATTGACAGAATGTGGTCAAAAGCTCACTACCAGTGTCATATCGGAGAGGTAACTGGAAATAGCAAAATAACACTTTAGCAAGCATCACGAAAATGGAATGAGAGGTGGTGGGCTAGTCTACATACAATTTTGTAGCGTCCCCAGTGAGCATGCATTGGAAGAGTTGAAGACGAATGGAGTCATCAGTATGGAGATGGATGAACAGCACATGTGGAAGGATCGAGCATGGTTAGTAGGATCGTCTCTAGTAATACCCTCAAACTTTGGGATGTCTGAGGGAAGCTTAGTCGGCATAGAGGGACAACCGACACCATGGTGTATGGGGTTGTTTATCAACTTGTTAAGATCTGGTAGACTTAACCCAGCCATAAAGGGAAGAATGGGGGCTACCGGAATGGTTCTTGAGACTGTTTCGCCTGATGTGACCATCGATATAGCACCGGAGGCACCACGATATTGGTGTCCTACATCTGTTGTGATTCCAGAAATGGTGTGTTGAAGGAGTTTAGGAATTAGATGAGGAATCTGAAGGACTAGGTGAAGAGTCAGAATGGGGACTCAAAGGGCTATGAACTCGAACTCGATGGGGAAGAGTAATATGCCCTAGCGAAACTGGGGGTGAAGGCCTAATAGTCCCTATGGCTGATGCCTTGGTGGCACAATGATGGAAGGACACACGGAACACGGAAAGGGCGAAGGTAGATCAACAATATATCTTATGTCTCTGATGCAGTGAGATAAATTTATTATGTTAAATCTTGGCTTGGCAGTGTAAACCAAGTGCCCTTCACTTAAGGTGTGCTTGTGTGTGCAAGTGTATTAATTGATTAAGCCCAAATCGTGTTTGTAAAAAAATAAAAAAAAACTTGCTGCAAATAAATTGAAATAAATAACATAAAATAAACAACAAAACAATTTACTAAACCCCAACCAAACTGGGTTTGCAAACATTGTACTGCTAGGTGGCTAAACCAATGGAAAATACACTAAAATTGTCAAGAGATATGAATGTCTATGTGATTGGGATCAAGTGACTCTAAGCTACTGAAAAGTGGCTCAGCAACAACAAAAAACCAGAGGGGAAGATCACTGCAAAAGGATAGGTAGATGGGTGAAACACCCAGGGCAACCAAGGGGACCCTAAGGGAATGACCAAACAAGTTTGAATGTGAAACTATGGATGGTATCAACCTATCTTATTAGATCTGAAATAAAAGGTTACAGATTTGGAAAATGTAGCTAAAACTGTTGTAGAAACTCAAACTTCTCACTCAGCTAAACTCCTCCTAGAAAGGCGGAAGTGTACTAGAAGCCCTAAGGGAGGCTAAATTCGACTTCAACGAGTAAAACAGAATGGATCAAGGCTTGAGTAGGATGAGATAGAGTGTTTTAGTGTTTTATTCTCAATGATGTATGAAAAGAACCCACTTAATATCGTGGATGACAAACGACCTCAACAATAGAAATGACTATTAAACATTGTAGATCTGTAGCCATTGATAGAAA
Organism: Pinus taeda; assembly: GCA_000404065.3. Taxonomy (NCBI): domain Eukaryota; kingdom Viridiplantae; phylum Streptophyta; class Pinopsida; order Pinales; family Pinaceae; genus Pinus; species Pinus taeda. The sequence continues at coordinate 68,877 of APFE030937184.1, read as the reverse complement.
CAAAACATGCCAAAATTCTGATCTATGCTGCAATCATAGTTAAACAGTAAAATGAAGAGTAATAACCCCAAAACATCCAATGGAAACCAGATTTGTAAAGAATAATTTTATTATAACACCTGTGAAGGGAACAAATATATGTTACCAGTACCCCTCTATGGGATGGGTTCTTGGCAATCCTCAAACGCTTTTAGCTTCTATGGAGTCTCTCTCCTCTATAATGCATAAACCCAGCAAAAATATGGTGTGCGAAAAGGAAAATAATCAGAGTTACAACAATGAGTGCAACAATGAAAATAATCAAAAGTGAATAATGAATGGAAAACCCTCCTATTTATAACAAAATATTGAGTTATCCTCGAATAATGAGCAATAATAAAATACTATTGATCCCATTCTTGGAATTACCACTTGGAATATTTTATTATATTTGTTTACATGGAAAAAAATATTTAAACTTTTATTTAGAAATAATAAATAAATAAATAAATGATGTATTTATTATCTCAAGGAATTAGTTAAGGAATAATAAACAAATAATGATTTATTTAATTATTCCTAAGGGATTTAGTCAAACTTAACAAAGAATAGTAATTAATTAATGATTAATTAGTTGTTCTTAGAGAAAAATAATGATTTATCTGTTTATTTTTCATGACTGGGTCAAATTTAACAAGGAATAATAATAAAACAATGCTTTAATTAATTATTTCTAGAATAAAATCAAATAAACAGTGATTTATTTAATTATTCTTCATGGGTTTAACTATAAATTACTTAATAAAGGTGGTTTATTAGGTAATTTATCACAATGAAAGCAATTTTACTATGGTAAAATTGGCATTACATGGTGTACCTCGATCCATATAATAAATTAGGCTAGATGATCAATTTTTTAGTGACAACACACCTGCCACCTTTGATAGTTTCATTCTTATCTAACCTATTCCCTGATTGAGACCTACTACCATATTCCCCATTAGTCTTTTCCTCCTATCCATAATTGATCCACAGTTGTCCCTATCTCTGCAAATTTGATCAACTCTGAAGGGTGACCGCATTGACCTTGGCTTGCTTTCCCTGAGCTCTGGAAAGCCTTTCATGTGACTAAATTATCTTGTCAATATCTTCCTTGCAACTTTTGATTTCTTCCTTCATACTTCTCAGTGTATCTACTATGTTACGAGAGTACTCTTCTCCTTATTTCTTAGCTGATCTATAAGGAGAGTCACGTGAACTATAATCCACCATTCTACTCATCATATTTGATCTTCTTCATCCTAAAAACATACCATGTTAGATAACTAAATATAAACATAATAAAACATACCTTAGTGAAGTTCAGCCGAGGTTATCTCATCTACACAAATAATTCCATATTAGCATGATATACATGTATATATATAATTACACCAACATTTTATCATATCAACATCATCCCAATCATCAGGCATTATGCCACAAACTATAACACCGACTATATAAATTACAACTATAACCACTCCAATGCATGCACATGACTAACATGCATGCATAAAAATCACATCCCTCCCATCTAGTCCAAGTGTTTGAACCTGAAATCTCTAATAGAAATCTGTAACATGCCCCTCCCCACATTTACCCACTTTTACGAGCCCTCCAAGTAAATGTGAAGCGGAGTGCTACTATGACATGACCTCACCTCCAAGTTCTAGTTATGGAAGTGGGGTAGATAAATCGACAACTTTACTAACAACCCTCAAAGACCACAAACCACTAAGAAGGATGCAAACCACCCCAGGTTGTCAATCCTTGCCTTATACACCATTTTCACTTACTTAACACCCTAACTACATGCATGACAAGGAAAGAGTGTGGTTATAGGCCTTCAACCACATGCATAGGCCTACTTCCATGCAGTTATGGCCTAAAATATTTAGTTCTAAGCATATGGTTCCAAGATTTATGCCACCTTTTTAGGTTAGCCTTTAGAACACTACCCATAATTTCCTATAACTTTCCAGAATCATAACTTACATGACAACAAATCCAAGCATTCAAACTTGTAATGAGAACTTGACCTAGACTACCAAGAAAACACTTGGAATTTCACCAAACATATGGTAAACATGTAAGCTACAGATCATGAATGCATATCTAAGTATAAATCTCTGAACTTCATCTGAAAATCACCAAGAAGGTCTAATGCCCTCTCAATTAATTGCAACTACACTAGCTATTCCATGCATTCATTAACCATTCAATAACTTATCAAATCATAACAAGAGCCATAACTAAAGAACACCATAAAACCATGCTTATAACCATAATACTAACCATTACAAAACAACCATCAAATCATCATAATAACGAGTACAAGTGCTCATAAATCACAATAGGAAAAAATCTCTTATTAACTTCTGCAAAAGCCAGCCAAGTTAGTGACTTCCACATACCACCCAACCATAGATTAAATTGAACCAAATATTTCGTTCATCCAATCACCCCCATTCCATATTCCAAGCACAAATTTGGGATCTCATGGAATAAATGGAGACATAAACAACCAAGGGAATACAGAGCTTAAATTGCCTCCACCATCAAACCACCATGATTTCACCTAAACTGATCCTGAGCTCACAAAACGAAACCAAGCTTAGATGCCTTAGACTTTTTTCACCATACCTTGAGAAATTTTCCTATCTCTACCCACCTGTTGAGGACGTCTAGATAAAACCATCTCCACCCCCAGCCCTTGGGAATTTTCCTGAGACCACCTCACCTAGTTCCAAAACCTTCAATCAATCCAAAGCTCAACCAAGAAATGAATCCCATTACACCATGGTTATCTAGGAAATGGAAAGGAAAGGTTGAAATCACCATCGAACTAGGAAAAACCCATACCAATGACAACAAAAGAACCAAATAAATAAATGCATGTATCATGCATTCACACCTCATATAGGAAATCACACATGCAACTTGTTACCTGCAAAATCACCATGTTAAAGTTGTTGATCCAACCTTCTCCTTACTTTCCTTTGCTCTCCTTTTCTTTCCTTTTCCTTCATTTTCCTTCTTGTTTGCTTGATTTCTCCTATTGAATCTCTCTCTCTCTCTCTCTTAATCTAATTCCAAGAAAAAACTGGAAAATGTTGTGAACTGGCTCTTAGTTGCCTTTTTATTATTGATGTCTATATTTTCTTCATTTTCCTTTATTTTCCTCTAAAATCCTTATCAAGCAAATATGGGTCCCTTCACCTTTATTTTCTCCTATTTTCCTTTATTTTCATAAATAAATTCCAATTATTGCCTCTTTGCCTTTGCCAATTCCTTTGTCAATTTCCACAGCCATTATAAACATTTGGATGTTACATTTTAAATCAAGCTTAACCAATGTTAAAATAAGAAATAAAAATCCAAATTTTGCCATACAAATGACCTTAGAAAGGCATCAAATCCTTATTAGTATGAATGGAAAACTTGACCTTGATAATTTTGAGTCTAAAATAATCTAGGCCATGCAATTTACCATGTATAAATCTAGCAATATCTTTTCCATACTTTCCTAACCATGAAAGGAACATTGATTCCTCAATTATATGATGGCTTCAATGGCTTCTTTGGCCTTGTTTTGTTGCTTCATTACAATGGGCATATCTTTCAGAGCATTGTATACTTTATCATTGGCATTGATTGCAACCCAAAATAATGTTATTTCCATTTATGGATCCTTGTTCATCAATTTCAATACACATAAAAATACCAACATATAATTCAATTCATTCTAAGAGAATAGCAAAGCCAATCAACTATGCCAAATCCAAATAGAGAGAACTTCTTTATTCATAAAATTTATTTTAATTAGGCTATCAACTAGATCATAATCACTTTTATGTTTAAAACAAAAAGATTGAAAAAAAAATATTGAAGTTGATAGTTCCCAAATAACTCGAATTCCTGGCCATATTCCAATAAAATAGAAGGCCCAAAAACTAGCATGGAAAATAGGACAATTTATTTTCTTATGCTCCTTTCAATCAAAACAAATTCTAATTATTCTTAAGCAACAAATTTTTTATTAAATTCCATTGTTATCAAACCGATACTATTCAATGATAAGGCCAACTAATCAAATCAAAACAAATTATTCACCCACTCCTTCCTGTCTAGTGCAATCCAAGAACTAGAATGGGAAATGGACATTTTTTCCCACAAATGTCCTACCACTATGTCACATTTCAAATAGAGAAAACTCTTAATCCATAAGACCCATTTCAAAATCTCAAGAACTACTTCAAGTCATTTGACATGGTCAATTGTCTCAAACTAGAGGATGGATGACAATAGAGATACTCTAGATAAACACTTACAGGCTATAAAAAATTTCAAACACCAAACATGTAATCCCAACTCAAGTTTCTGAGAAATCTCATGAGCTCATGTTCTAGAGTCACTCGATTTTTTTTCCCTAAGACCCTATTTTTTTATTTATCTTTCCATTGAATTCCATGCCTTAGTGAATCATATTAAGCTTGTGTTTCAATAGCTTAAATTTGTCCTCTAGTTCACCGCACCTTTGTGATAACATTATGATTGAAAATGGCATACACATGTCATAATGAAAGGACTATAGATAATACCATATTGATTTGAAGTAAATTTTCTAATGACAATATGTTTACAATTAATATTTTTGTGGGGGGTTGCTTCTCCTATAACACCCCTATCCAACCCATTCATTTTTTATTTAAATATGCCTCTTAGAGAGAGTCCTCCTGATTTAATTTTGATTCCTACTAAAACAATGCCAGTGACCTAATTTCCTACAGAGGACTGCCTCCTCTCACGTCTAATAACAAAAAACTAGCTAGAAAACAAGACCCACAAGAGAGAATGCATCTCTTCTATCATTTATAATAAAAATCTATTCATAGTTTGTAGAAACCTTGCATGGATTTGACAATATTATACTCTTAGGGTTTATAGCCTATTATATAGTTTTACCTTAGAAAAGGCTACAAACCCATACAAGGAGGACATTTCCTACAATTTTAGAATTACAGTGAATGGGAAATGGATCACAATCCCCGATAGCTTTTTCATAGATGTCATTTAGAGGCCCTTCATACAAATTATGTACACAGTATATCTGGGCAATGGTAGGAGAAGGAAGATGGAAAATCATCATCTCAACTAGGGCACTACTTGTAGGTATCCAAATATTCATGCCACACTTCATCAAGTCCTTCCCAACAAGCTCCTTTCCCTCATTCTTCTTACAAATTCCCAACTTCTACAAGAGAAGCCATAGTTGATCATTGTCATCCTTCATGAAAATGTTGAGGATCTGCCTTATGGGCTTATATACAAATTGAACAAAGCCTCTCTTGTAGGCAAATAAGCCTAAATTCTTGCATGACCATCTTATTGTATGAGTGTCAAAATAGTTTTCTCCCTAGAGACTCTCCATCATCTTTATTTCAAAGCAGCCAAAATTTTTAGCATACATTTTGGTGAAGTTTGTCAATGTAGAATCCCACCCATGAAGCCCTGCTAAGAATGCAATTGTCCCTTTCTCTATACAAACTTGAACATCCCCAAACATAGCATCCTCTTAAGTAGACATGACCACATTCACATTCTCAATAACCCTTGATAAGGTCTGATAGGATTCCTCTCCATCAACTTGTAACACAAGGAAGAGCCAATAAATATTATTGAAGTAAGAATGGGTTTAATCCTTTCTCCAAGAGCTTGGCACGAACAATTTTAGTCTGGACACAAAGTCCCTCAATAAAATATAGCACAACTAATGCACCATATATGATTCTGAGGGTTGTTGTGACTTCTAATGAGAATGCAATGTGCCCAGAGAATCAATAAAGTTTATCAAATACTCATTTCCCATTCTTTTCCACTTGAAGCTTTTCAGATATTCTTTTGTCATCTCATAATACAAGGACATCTCAGTTGAGTTAATGGTGTTACCACGTTCATCTTCATATGCCCGAGTATCAGTCATCCTAACATCCCCTGAAGCTTCTTGAGATATGATACCAATTGTTGCCAGCAAATAATCTGTCAAATTAGACTTCCTTATGAATACCCATAACAATTATTAGAATTAACAAATGTAATGATGAATTAAGTAAGTAGGGAGAAGTATAATTTTAGGCAATGAAGATTTAGCATATACTCTAGAAGGGGATAAGCCTATTTTGATGTAATGATAATTTGGCATATAGGATTTTAGGGGTTGGGAATTGCAATATTTTCATTACTTTCCATCTTTCTTCATCACAAATGTGATGATGCACTAGTATTTTATATGGGAGTTATGGAACGGGAGAGAATATAAAACTATTCAAGAATCAAGGAATTATATTATGGTTAGCATGGGCAATCACAAACATGTTACAAATATTATGCTTCAATTCCATTGTCCTTCTAACCTCATCCATTGTAAATCTCACCTGTAAATACACAATGACATACCTTTGGAATTAATTTAGCAGGTTAGTCACCATTTCCATTAATTAGAGTAGTGTGCACATGAAACAAGATTATATTAAGCAAATTATTTATTTCTAACAAATCTACCATGCATAATTCAAAAATTGAAGTTAGATATTTAAATTAAATGGCCAACATTGTAATACAACCAAGAAACCATATTCCTCTAGAGTTTGATCAAAGGAGACCACATTTACCCACTTAGGTGGACATAAAAGTTTCAACTAGGGATTGCTCCATACAATCACCTTAAAATAAACATGTATATACAATCTAGATTGTAAAGAGGTTGGCCTAGGCTTCCAAGGCATTATGAACATGTGGATGTTACATTTGAAATCAAGCTTAACCAATGTTAAAATCAAAAATAAAAATCCAAATTTTTTCATACAAATGACCTACGAAAGGTGTCAAATCCTTATTAGTATGAATGGGAAACTTGACCTTGACATTTTCAGTCTAAAATATTTAGCCCATGCAATTTACTTTGTATAAATCCAACTATATATTTTCAAGACCTTCCTGAGCACGAAAGGAACATCAATTCCTTAAGTATATGATGGCTTCAATGGCTTCTTCGGCCTTGTTTTACTGCTTCATGACATTGGCCATATCTTTCAGAGTACTATCTATTTTATCAACGACATTGATTGCAGCCCAAAATAATGCTATTTCCCTTTATGTATCCTTGTCCATCAACTACAATACACATAACAACACCAAAATATATTTCAATTCATTCTACAAGTCACATTTCAAAATGCACTTCGCCAACAAGGTCAACTGACTCAAAACAAGAGAAGGTTAATGATATAGAAACTTTGAAGAGAATTCCCACAATTCCCAATTATAATCATTGACATGCCATTAAAATTTTGAAAATTAAACATGTTATGCTCTCCCACTAAAGTCCAATCCCTCACAATATCCATGGAAATTGCATTAGAAACATACCATTGCTCTTTCTCCTAAGAAATATCATCTAAATAAACACTAATACGGTCCTCCAACAGTACTTTTCTTAGCTAACCCAAATCATAGCCATTTCCAGTTAGTCAATATCCAACAAAACTCACTGCAAAAACAAACAATAAACTACCAAAAAATATCATAATTTGTTCTTGCATATGCTTGGCCTTGTCATATGGACTATTATGAAACCAACTCACAAAAAGATAGAAAAGATAGATGAACGCCTTGGAAATAAGCCTCTTCAAGGGGGTAACCTCCTTTACATTACACAAATGAACAATTGTTAGATGATTCAAATGAAAAAACCTCCTTTCTATATATAGGAGTCTACGGGGTCACAATATAACCAAGCCAAGCTAACAATAATATTATAAAGGCACGGAAATAACAATAGAGGGATTCTATTGGGCACAATAATAACAATAAGGGATACAACGACAATAGTAATGGGGTAATCACTAATATTATAAGGACCTAACTTGCCCCTCTCCTTCAAAAAAGTGTTTTCCTCAATGCTTGAGTAGTTTTGGATGCTTCTGTATAAAATTTTCATCCTGTCATGTGGAATCTTCAACTAGTAAGTTCTTCCACTTGATGAGATACTCTGAAATTGATCTATTTCATAGTTGTCGAGTTCTTTCTTCTTTGACTGCTTCAGGTTCCAATATGATTTCTCCTTCGTCATCAAGTTATGGAAATATTGTCTGAACTAGAAGCTTGTCACCTATAACCTTCTTTAAGCATGAAACATGGAAAACTGGGTGCACTCAAGAAGTTGCAGGAAGCTCCAATTTGTATTCCATAGTACCTATCTTTTGCAACACCTTGTACGGACCATAATACTTTGGTGATAATTTGTTATCCTTCTTAGCTTACTTGAGGGACATTTGTTTATATGGTTGTATCCGTAGGAATACCCAATCACCTACATCAAACTTTCTTTCACTACGATGTTGATATGCCTGTTGTTTCATTCTATTTTGTGCCAAGATGAGGTTATCCTTTAAGAGTTGGAGAACTTGTTGTTGATGCTCGATGTGATCTTCCACTGCTTGAACCTTAGAATTTTCTCTTAAATATGATGTGATGGATAGCGGATGATATCCATAAAGTGCCATAAATGGAGTCATTTTTGTTGCAGTATGGAAGGAAGTGTTATACCACCATTCAGCCAAAGGCAACCATTTGACCCATTGTGTCTGTTTATCAGATACAAAGCAACGAAAATATCCTTCCAAACATTTGTTTACTATCTCAGTTTGCCCATCGGATTGAGGATGATAAAATGAGCTATGAGCTAACTGAGTAACAAGACAAGAAAATAATTATGTCCAAAAATTTCCAGAGAAAATGGGATCTCTGTCACTTACAATAATCTTTGGGTTTCCATGTATCTTTTGAATTGTTTCCATAAATGCAGTAGAAACTGTACTAGCTTTAAATGGATGTGATAATGTACAAAAGTGTGCATACGTGGTAAGTCCATCAACTACCACCATGATGACACTCTTTTCCTCAAACTTGGGTAAACTTGTGATAAAATCCATTGAAACATCCTCCCAATGTTGGATTGGAATGGATAAAGGTTGTAATAGACCCAGGGTCTTAATTGTTTCAAATTTATTTTTTTGGAAAACCAAACATTCTGCCACAAACTTTTGAATATATAATTTAAGACCATCCCAAAAAAATTCCTTCTTAACCCTATGGTAAGTTTTAAAAAATCTTGAGTGCCCTCCTAAGGGAGAAGTGTGCAATTCCATAAGAATCTTTTGTTTTAGCTGGGAATTCTTACAGAGGTATAAGCGATCTTTGTACCATAACGAATCATTTTTTCCAGCTAAATGTATCAGACGTACTGGAATCTTGTTGTAATCTTTCGAATAAGTGCCCAAAGTTCTTCGTCATTCTTCCATTCCTCCCTTGCTTCATTTATCCAATCTGGTTGGATAATAGAAATGGCACACAACAATGCTTCCACATCCTCATCCTTTCTTGAGAGTGCATCTGCCACCACATTTTGCTTCCCCTTTTGTAGATGATTTCAAAGTCATAACCCAACATCTTTTTGACCCACTTTTGTTGCTCTTCATAGGATAATCTTTGTTCTAAAAAGTATTAAAGGCTATCATGATCCGTTTTTACCTTGAAGTGTCTTCCCATTAGGTAGGGTCGCCATTTCTTAAGTGCATGGAGTATTGCCAACATTTCCTTCTCATAAATAGCTTTGTGTAAAAACTTTCCCTTGATTGGACGACTTTCATAAGCAATGGGTCTTTCATCTTGCATTAGAACAACACCAATTCCATTTCCTGAAGCATCACATTCCACAATAAAGGTTTTTGTGAAGTTCGGTGTAGCTAAGACTGGTG